>JAUTBZ010131017.1:0-14177 GCA_032361785.1 Lepetodrilus galriftensis
GGGGGGGTAAATAACGAATATATATATATATATATATATATCACCAAAGGTTTTGTTTTACTCAAATCTTTGTTTGTGTTGCAATACATTTATATGGTTGTGAATCGGATAACTATATGATCCACCAGAATATCAAGAAAGTAGCACTATGATATCTATGACTGCTTGACAATGACGGCAAAAGACTACAAAACTAAATTGAAGCATCGTGTACATTTTGTTTGTGTTTTGCAGGACCATTTATAATGTTTACATGAGAAATGTTAGTGTCAGATTTATATACCACTCAAAATTTGCTACAGATCACTATTAAGGGTGGTATTATATATTATATATTATATCAATATGGGGTCATTGAATATTTTTTTTCTACAAAAATGGTACGATCCTTAGCACATTTTGAGTAGTATAAATTCTGCTATGAACAGTCATTTAGAATTTTGAAGACATATATACATTAGTTAACTTTACTCTGTTTATATATCTGAAGAATTGTATATTGCAACATTGATGTTTAAACCATTAAGCACATCACAATGATATCACTAAAATCCATGGGGAAATGGCTTTTATATCTATTGTTACCAACTAAAATTCAAGCATGGTCTTGTAAACCTACATGTCAGTTTGACTTTTGGTATGTAGGTCAAGGTCAGAGGTCATAATAAAGGTCAGATATAATTAATATCCTTTTAAGAATAGCATTTAAATATCTTAGAATTAGTATTTTGGTACCATTAGAAATATGGATTCTTTGTGGTGGTGTCATGCATCAGCCTCGGGTCAAGGTCATCTTGAGCAGGTCAAGGTCATCTTGAGAACAAGGTCGTTGAGATGAGTTAACTTGAGATGAGTCAAATTTCTATGAATGAAGATGAGCTGATGCAGTTACAGTCTCTTTCATTGAAACAAATATACAACCATAACAGCTGTAAGTGTTTGTCACAGGATATGCCTTATATAGAACATGTTTACGTATGCGATATCTATGCGTGTGGTGGCCCAACAGCTTTCTTATACATCAGTTTCATCCCACCTACTAAGACCACGATTAAAAAAAATATCATAAAGTTAAAATAACAGGAACATTAATTAACCTCCTCACTGCTGCGGCCATATCTATATGCCCAAAACACATGCACAGTGGAACAATTGCAGCAGGGAGAGTGTTAACCTATTCAATTATTTTATTTAATAGCAGGAAATTATTATTGTATTTAAATAACAGGAAAATTAATTCAAGTATTCAATTATTTAATTAAATTAATGCACTGCAAATCTAACGCCGCATCACTGCGTTGTATTTCTCTCGTGTTAAAGAGCGTATTACCTGCGACAGCGAAAACGGCCACCTTTCTAATGTATTAACTTTAAGGTCCATTGTTCAGCTAGTCTGGATCAGCGAATGTTTCGATCAATACCGCTTGTCTATGGTTTTACGTTATCTACATGTGCGTGGCCTGGAGATTTACGTCAGTAGCTGTTCAAAGTGGGTCACGTCATTGTTAAAACGGCTGTAATTGACTAGATGTGGGTCAGTACTGATGCCTGAAATGTACATCTCGTCCCTCCCCGCAAACTGGCCCTAGCTAACTGACGCATGCACTCGTCATCGTAATGATCATGGTAATTACATATTTAAATGTCATCTGCGTTATTAGTGTTAGTACTGTTGAGTGGTTTATCGCAGGGTGTTAACAAGAAAAACAGGATATAACGTGTGAAAATTATTTAGTGTGTGAAAATTCTTTATTGCTATCGGAGAAATTTGATACCTGAGATTCGTATCTAAAATTCACCAAAATACTGAAATAATCCTTGCATTATCAGATAAAAATTATTTCGCTTTATTTTCCGTTATAAATGTTCTAATTTCATATAATTTACATTAAAAATTCCGGTTTTAATTATTTTGTTAGTTTCATAAATGATATAAGGGGTTGATAAATGATATAAGGGGTTGATGATTTGATCATTGTATGTACAGTACTACATGTCTTTTGATAGGGATTTTAACAGTAAGTGCTCGTGGTCTAATAATAGATACAAGAGCTTCGCGAAACGATGCCTAGGTATGTTCACCTCGGCGTAGGACAGTGATGGAATATCCTGTATCTTATCGAAAAACCTGTACAAGCTCGGCTGAATTTCTTTACTGGCTTCGACTTCTCATTACTACTAGAGAGTGATTATTCCGAATGACAGCAGAAAGAACTCTGTGATTTGTTTTGGATTGCCGTCAAATTACGTGACGATAAATTGTCCTTCCTCTCGAGCTCCGACTCGATGTTTGCCTGAGAATTTAATGAGATTTTTTTTGTCTTTGATATTGTGTAGATTCTGAGATTTAGACTCTGATGCGGTCCGTAATGAACCTTCAATTTAATGCCTTTCTGCACACTCACCGCGCTCGACACGATTGTCACGATTGTCAGACCTCGGGTTGAGGTAAATCTTTGTTTTTATTTAATTGGGGGTTTAGTTTCAAGATTAGTTCACTCATATCACGTCTTGTCAGTATTCAGGACAGGATGAAACCTGCAACATCTGTAGCGCTGAATGTTGCGTTAAACCTGCGAGCACCGGCTGGCAGGAGGAAACCTGCAACATCTGTAGCGTGAATGTTGCGGTAAACCTGCGAGCACCGGCTGGTACTGACAGACCAAGGATGATAACTGCATTGCCACAGTACAGACAGCGCATTCTATCAATATCGCTTTAGAAAGGTAACCAGGCTGGGATTTAAACCCGGGGCCTTTGGCTCTGAAGTCTAACGTTTTACCATCGTGCTACCACCCGCCCCGGTTCAGGTAAATACATTACCAGTCTGTCAGATTTGTGTGGACATTATCAACAGGATGCACATCACAGAATTGGCATCATTCATCATTGCATCTGTCAATCGGGGATTGATTTAGGATTGACCTCGGCGGCAGTCTGCAGAGGTCAAGTGTGGAATGACCAGCTGATGGACAATCACAATGACCTGCAGTAAAGCTGTGTTTATGTCCCAATATTTGATTGGATCCACTTGGCCACAATCTGAAAATGTGATGTCAGCTCAAGGTGACTGCTCTAATATCAGTGACTGTGACTGTTCTAATATCCGATAATGTTCTATTATCAGTGACTGTTCTGCTATCAGTGACTGTTCTACTATCAGTGACAGTTTTGCTATCAGTGAGTGTTCTGCTATCAGTGACTGTTCTGCTATCAGTGACTGACTGTTCTGCTATCAGTGACTGTTCTACTACCAGTGACTGACTGTTCTGCTATCAGTGACTGTTCTGCTATCAGTGACTGCCTTCTGCTATCAGTGAGTGTTCTGCTATCACTCACTGTTCTGTGACTGTTCTGCTATCAGTGACTTGTAATACTAGAGAGGTTTCGCAACACTACGTTACCATTACGGATATGGATATGTCATCAGTTTGTGTGCAGTATGTGATGTCATAAGACTCGCCCGACGTGTAGCTTCCAGTTTCTGACCGCTAACTAGCCTGCTACATGTAAGGAATTACTGTTAATACTATTTAAAGTATTTGAAGGTATTCCCACATGGTTTTCCACATATGTATCCTTTTTATATTATATAGTATTTAGACTGTAGTTAATACTCACAGCTTTAGTTGGGTGCTAGCATAAAAAAACTGCTTTAATTGTTGGTAAAAGCAACATGCCAAACCGTACATAGATCTATGACAGACTACGCAATCGACAACATTTGCGATACAATTTTCATGAATCCTATTATCATTACAGATGTAACGATAACGGTAACGGTAACCATAACTTTTGTGAAAGCTCTCTAATGTTATCGACTCATAACAATTATAACTTTTAGTATGTGTTGTCCATGACAGAGGATTATGTCATTGGTTTTAGAGTTTGAGAGAAAGTGACGTCTTATGTATCGGAGAGAGGCCAAATTACTGGGCGGTAATGGAGATGAGTAGGGCCCCGTAGGCTCCAGGGTCCTATTACCTCTCAGTAATGGACAGATACGAAACCTCTCCCTGACTTAAAATACAGTAAATTAAAGAATACTTCCATTATTAGTTTGTGTTGTACCCCTAGCAACCAAAAACCAGTGAATTACCGTAGATAGTTTTTCCAAATTGAAAATTGGAAATTTTCGTCATCTCACATAAGGGAGCATCAATTTTCAATGCCATTTTGTGCACATGTACCTCGAGTTTGGCATGAATTTGCACACAAACTTACCGCGGGGCACGTGCAGTTAATGGGGGCTTCTCACCGTTGGACGAGGCTGTGTCAGTTTTCTCGTATCCTTCATGGCTCAGGTGTAGTGCGTAGGATTCATAAATCAGAAAGATTGAGTTTGATCCCGATATCAAGATATTTTAGTATGCGAGAGTAATGTTCTAATATCACTGTTGTGATGTAATAATTTTTCGACATTTATATTTATTGTAAACTTTTATGGATTTTTATCCAGTTTCAGATGAATTTAGAAAGATAATTGCGATAAATAAAATCTCATCTAGGGTATTGTTTCAAGACGCTCGCACATCCAGTAAGAGTGTTGTTTCACGATCGACGTACGGTCGCTTTGTGGACATGAGAGCATCACAAACCGATACCATTGCATCTTAAGATAATGTACGTCTATCAACAGTCATTTCCTAATCCTAAAGCAATGAAAATCCTCAGTAAAGTTTTTAAGTATGATGACAGTTCTCTGAAAAATACCACTTAGAAGAATTGTCAACGTAGACATCCAACGATACTTGGGTTGAATGAACAATAATTCCATCTCAAATTAATCTCACCAGTGAACAAATTAAATATCGTATGACGTCTCGAGTCTAAATGTCACTGTTGAAGTTCATTGCAAATACGAAAGAGTGGCTGGGTTCATTGCAAATGCGAAAGAGTGGCTGGTAATGTTTCTCAAAGCATGCATGAACTCTATTGAATGTTTTATATTTAAAGTCGCATCGCTAAATCTCGTCGCCAGTTTACTAAACAACCACAGCGAGAAGGTCAATATATGTACTTTGTAGACGCACTTATCGAAATTGATGCACGATTATGTAATATTTTAAGTGACGAATGCAAAATTCATATTGTATAAACCTAAAGAACTGGTGATCTAAGTGATTGATTTCCTTCCAAATAATCTGTTATTGCTATATTAGCTCATTTTCTGGGCAGTCAGCTGGTTTACTGCTGTGTGTGTGTGATCATCTCTCAACCGTCTGACAGAGGACCAATCACAGCGTACTCTTCTAACCATGTGACTAACATAAAACATGTTTTGTAAACAATCCTTATTTATCAACGGCTAGATACTAGGACATCTGTTGATGGGTTTGCATGGTTGTTCATGCCTGAAAGCGTGGATTCTTGCAAATATATATTATTGCATATGACCAACAACCAAAATGGGCATAGATAAAATCACATTAACTCTCTCCATGCTGGAGGAACCCGGAGATGCCCTAAAGAGCAGTGCCTGTGAATAATCCAGCCGGGAAAGTGTTAAATATTTACCTTCAGAATGCATGGTGACTCTTGAACAAGTCGCAATTATAGTTTGAATTAACATCCCTTCGTAAAGACGCAAATTCGACCTGGCTGTTGCGTCTATGGCTGATTATAATGGGGATGATAGATGCTCTATGGAAATTCACTGGCGCAAAATGTCTGAATTGCACCAACTGTACGGTTGAGTGGATATCTGGATCGACATGCTTGTGTTAGGCGAGCTTGTGGATGTCTAATGTGCATTGTTTAGCGTCCGTAAAGTTCGCGTCTTGCACCCCGGGTATCAGTTCAACTCAGACAAGACTTTCTGTTCATGTTTATTGGAGGTAAAAATGTATGTGCTTTCCACCCGGTTTTAAGTCACGATTTGCAGGTAAGAATATATATATTTTTCATCATTTATTTTTTTAATGTTTTATTCAATCTCTTACCAAGGTTTAATTTCTTTTCGTTGGTTACTTGTTACAATCAGAAGGTTAGGATTAATCTGTGTGCTGTTTGTTTTGAAAATCGATCAGAATCGATCAATATTTGAAATTGTGCTGGTCGTTTTCAAGTAGGTAGCTGTCTCGTTTCAACATGGAAAGATTACGATTGGATTTTCAGATAAGAATTTTAATCCTTTTAACGCAAATTGTGTTAAGTTTGGAAACGTGCATGAGTGATGCATGTCATGATGACCTCGAACAACGTCAATACAACCACCAGACAAAGGTTTCAAGCTTGCAAGATTCTTCCACCAGAATTCCTTCCTTGTTGCTTTGTTCTCAAGGTCGATAGAGAAAAGACATCCAGCTATGCTTTAGTGTAGTATATTAATTCGCGTACAATTGGTATTTTTGACTTCATGTATGGTATGCTGTTAGGGTGTGATTCGTAGTGATGACTCGTGTCCTCCAACTAACACACAAATCGTGATGATTTCGAGTCATGCACAGCGTGATGAAGGATGAGAACTTTTGCGATTTCTTTCAATTGATTGCAAGGAATCGAGCAATGTTAATTAAAATCGAAGAATGACCAAACTTTATAACAAGAGGTGTTTCTTTTAGAGTGTTAACGAGATATGATTATGTTATGATTTATGGTCTCAGAATTATTATTATTTAAAAAAACTTCTTGTAATAATTGCAAACTTTTGTACTCACCTGAAGCACATTACCTACATCAGTGACATACCATATTTACTCGTGTATTATGCGCTACCATGTATAATACGCACCCTTCTCAAGTGAAAACTTTCTGGAAAATACGTACTTGTGGAAAATAGTAATAACCCACAAATCAGTCATAAATTCCTTTTAATATCCGATGGGAGTATTTACATATATTTGGGATTTAGGTTACCTCTTAATATAGTAGGAGTCTTTAGCACTGGCAAAATTTTAATTCTTTTCTTTGCTTAATTTCATCTTCTATGTTCCACTTTGGATCAAATTCCGAAATCACCACAGAAATGCAGTCGAAATGTACTTAGTCACATTCGATGGAAAGCACCACTTCGTTGATAGCGTTTATCCGATTGATCGACCCGCGACTACACTTTACGTATATTCTAAGGGTACGTATGTCTGATGGTCATCTCGACAACGTATTAGTCTGATATCTCCGCCAGCCGTACAAGTGGTCAAGTGCTTTGCGGCAGTTGTGCTTATCGTAATAGTTATTGATACATTTTCTCGCCACTTATGACACGTGTTGTGTACCGCGTTTAATCGTGTTATTTGAACAGGCTTTGGGGATTGACGATCCGATGGCGACATACTCGTCATGAGGCTGGTTACTGATACGATTTATCCGTTCAAACTGGTAACTCGACTTGTCTTGTGATAATGTCCAAGGGTCTTGGTCCAAACATTACCCCATCCTTGAGACAGAGTGATTTACCGAGATACTCTTGAACAAACCGAGAAACTCAGGACAAATGTAATCCTACGAGTCTGGGACAAGTTGAGGAATCCTGACGTTCATTCATTTTTTATCCTGGATGTAAGTTAATTCATTGTTTTTCTGATAAAAAGAAATTAACTACAATTTCTGTCAAATGAATTAATTTGTGCTTTTGTTTGTACTGCGGAAATACAGTTATCATCCTTGGTCTGTCAGTACCAGTCAGTGCTTGCAGGTTTACTGCAACATTCAGCATTACAGATGTTGCAGGTTTTCTCTTACCCCAAACTGACAAACCCTGATTTAAGTGAACGAATCTTGAACGTGGCACTAAATCCCATTTAAAAAATGTATATAATTATAAAATCAATTTATTAAGTCTTGTTATATTTTGAGATGCCATAGATCTACTAGTAGTTACACGAAAGCACAAAATGGTGATAAAGTAACAACTGTGTCCAATAATTCAAACTGAGAATTTCTTCATTTAAAAAAAAAAAGAGCAAATTTTCTTTGAATAAAACATTAGCTTTTGGAATCTCTAATTATTGTCTTGACTGACAGTTGATCAATGACTGTCAGATTTGTACCGTGTCAATTTCTAATAACCTTGACACGTGACGTTTATTTTGAGGTAATAATCGTCATCTCTTTCCCAGCCTTTTCTCAGAGGAGAGACATTGTGTGTTGAGAAAACGTATCTCACATGTAGAAGACATACAACGGTTGAGAAAACATACCACGGTTGACGGGAGGTTGTTTGTTGTGGTACAGTTGCTATGGTTACACAGCGATATAGAGCTGTCGATTGGCCAGATGGAGACATTGCACAATGCATTTAGTCTTATGTTGTGCACGTGTGTTACGTCTACGTGATACTAATGAGAATCATATATATATATAACAGGATATGTCTGAATGTATGTAGGTACATGTTGAAATGTCTTAACTCAAACAGAAAAGTGTGTGTGTGTGTGTGTGTGTGTGTGTGTGTGTGTGTGCGTGTGTGTGTGTGTGTGTGTGTTTGAGTGTGTGTTTGAGTGTGTGTGTCATTTTAAAATAACTGTTACTAATTGGTCTCAACACAGTATTTGTTGTCATTTACTATGTTTTACACTGAAAACAATTATATTTGATAAGTTTTAAAATATTATCAAAGTAGAAAAAAGTCCATTGAAGAAACTGTATATCTAAGTGAACAATTCCAATGTTAACATTGCTGGATTCATGAATACTTATATAATATATAAAATAACCCAGATACATGTACAGCCTATTTGATTCAAATCCAATATACACATGAAAATATTTTATCTCTGCTAGATCTATATATTCAATACAATAATTATGATAATCCAAATTATATGACAAAGTATGTTTCAAAGCGCCTTCAGAATTGTAAATCTCGGTGATGTTGTAAACACCTCCCTGTGATTGGCATTCGTATATTCGTATTTCTTCGTGCAAGAAATCTCCGCTGAATGGGCCAGCACAAAGTCGACTATGCTGTATTAGTGTGTCTACATTAGCACCACCCATGACAGCTAAGACTAGCATTGATAATGCTTTGGCTACCGTAACGCAATGTCTTTCACCTTTCATTTTCCAGGCGGTATGTTTCCTAGGCATGGGGTCTCGGTCTCTCTTTCCATTGTCGGAGGTGTGTTTTGGCTCGATTGGCGATCTCTCAGTTATTCCTTCAGTCGTTAACACTGTGGCTTTTCAGCGGCCAGGTATGGCCCTCAGCCCTTGTGTGTGTTCGCGGTCGTGTTTCTCCCCCCACCCCTATTGTGAGGGATCTTTGATTAAATTGGGGCGAAATCTCTTTGTGTTCGGACCCTGTTACGGCTATTGTCGCCGGGTGGGGGGGTGAGGCGGGTGGACCGTCGGGTGGGGAGGGGGTGGCATGTGTTTGTGTGTCACTGGCGAGGTTACGTTCCTTCGTTCCCGCAATAGACGACGTGTGTCGCGACTGTCACAGGTGATGGATGACGCCTGACGATAACGAGGATTAGTGACATGTATGCTAGGTACAAGGCGGAGATCGAACAGGTACGTACCGTGCTGTCGGTCAACGAGATTTGTGACGGCGTTCTCATGTGATGCTGATCCGCAGCATGTCGCCGATGACATGTCATCAATATATATATAAAGTATACATACATGTGTATATATATATATATATATATATATATATATTATTGTGTATGTATAGATATACGTATTGTGTATATGTATCAATAATAATTAATTTAAACTGATTGAAAACTAAATTTATTTTTATCAATATTTCAACGGTAGAATAGTGATTTCATCAGGCCATCAATCAAGTACCTTGGAACATACATAATAGTAATGTCTTACAGAATATAGGTCTTTTCGCCCTTTTACAGGGTTCGTCAATGTATGTATTTATATATATATTACTGATATGTGTTAATATATATAAGGATTTTTTTCGTAGTAAATTTTGAGATGTATGTACTCAGTTAGGGAAGGTTCATTGTATTGATGTACAAAAAGCGATGGATCGAGATGGGCCAGTTGTTTGGGAATGAAACTCGGCTAATTCCAGGTGGGATTTAATGATAGGGTGGACGCGATGAAGACGTGAATAGGTGGCTCCAACACGGGTGTGTTATGACGTGGGTGAGAGTGATTTGGCAGATTTGCGCCATTTCCCCTGCGTTATTTGAGTGAATTCATGAACTGTGCTGCATAGTGGTAGTAGTAGCAGTGATCGAACTGCGCTGGAAATTTAACCTGTTTTGAAACTGAAAGTGCAATTTCTTGGATTACATGCCATCTACTGCAACAATACTGTGGGTGTTGCCATCTCGTTTTAAATCGTAGATTTATGGTGGCTATGCAAGCAGTTATTTGAAGAGCTTATAATACTACTTGCAGGAAAACTTGCTGTGAATATATCACTGAAAATACTTTTTTTTAAAGAAAGATTTCTACAATATTATATGTAGTCATCCGGGTAATCTAATATTATATTTTGCTTTCAAGATTACGCATATTTCTATTATGTCTACACTGAAACCTATTTTATTTTATTTGTTTACATAGATACCTTGTCAAATGATATTTTCCACATGACTATGTTCACCTACAAGTCATGAAGTAACCATCAAGTTACATACAACACGATGTTCTAAATGGATCGGATTTCACACAACAATCAAGCATTTTCTTCTCGCAAATGCAAAAAGCGTTCTCACTTTGATTGATATATGTTTGTGGTTGTTATGTATACTTTATTTACATAGTTTAAAGGAATACAATCGTAGACTTCAGTGATTGTTTTTATCAACTTTGGATTAAGGATTCAACTTACATTACCTTGGTATGTGAAACATGATATTTCTGTTACCATTTTTTTTTTTATCAACGTTTGGGGAAATTCAACCCAAGAAAAAATTCATAACTACTTGTGTGTCGTTGTTGTTGTTAAATCTTGCTTTACAGTGTACACACTGCTGATTCATTGTTGTACTATCATCATGTATGAGCGAAAGATTCCCCGCTGTGAAGGAAAAACAATAATTCACTCACTCGCTCACTGTTGTACTAAGAAAAGATAAAATAATACTTTATTACCCACTGGGGAATTTGATGTTTGTGAGAAATAATGCTGTGTGTATATGTTGAAATAATTAACATATAAAACACATTATTTAAGCAATACAATGGCGATAAACGGCATATGTATATGTCATAGCCAAGTTTTGTGAGATATGGTTGTTTTCGTATTCTATTCTCAGTACGTGTGAATGTACTAAGTTTGGAAATAGTGTACTAAAATTCCAATATGTAGGCTGAACATCTAAATGTGTCATGAACATATTGTACTGAACTAAATGTTTCATGAACTTATATGCGTATTGTAATGAACTTCAAAATTAAATGTATCGTGAAAGTTTTGTACTGAATGTTAAAATGTATTCTGAACATCTATATGCACACTAAACTTTGAAATGTATTCAGAGTCTGCTGAACTTACTGTACTAAACTTCTATATATGTGCTGAACTCCTAAATATGTGCTGAAATTAGTGTACTGCCATTCCATGAGTGTACACATTTTCTGTGCACAGAATTCATAAAATGTATGCCGAACTTATGCCACTGTCTACTGAACTCACAAATGTGTACTGCCATTCCATGAGTGTACGCATTTTCTGTGCACAGAATTCATAAAATGTACGCTGAACTTATGCCACTGTCTACTGAACTCACAAATGTGTACTGCCATTCCATGAGTGTACGCATTATCTGTGCACAGAATTCATGAAATGTACGCTGAACTTATGCCACTGTCTACTGAACTTTGAACAAATGTGTACTAATATGTTTGAAGTTTTCACGCACGTAGCGACCACGTAATTCGACTTAAGCACCTGTTCTGTTCTGTAACTGTGCACTGAATGCATCATAAGTAGTTACGGACAACACATTTGCAAATGTTGTGATTATTTCTGATTACTCGGTTAATCCAGTTCCTGTAATCTCCCCTAATCCATTTGACCGGTGAACGTTTGCTGCAACAGTCACGTTAATTGGAGTCTCTCGGGTCACGACGTACTGATCTCTCGGGTCACGATGTACTGACCTCTGGCTTTCCATTCCGACATCTAACAAACATAAATATTGTTTTTGCGTTAAGGTGGCACAGAAAACGTGGCTCCCCAATTCTGCCAGTTGTTACTGTCTTGCTAAGCTGAGTTATAAAGACCATTGTGGAATCCGTGGACCATATCGCGGAATGCATGGACCCTACTGCGGAACACATTAATTTATGGTCTTGGCAGATTGTGGACAGTTGACAAGGAAGCATATTCTCAGAACGGATCAATTTCTGTTACATAAAAAATCCTTTGGTGTCCGTTTTCTCTTACATTTGTTTTCATATACTATTAAATTATTCACAAGGCGACTTTTATTTGTGTGGCCAAGATAGGTATTACCACGATCTAAAAGAGCGGGAATACAATTAATGGAAGCTACCATGAATAATTCCACGTGTGTAATTGAGTGTCACGTGAATGTACCAACTTTAAGTCGCTTTACTTGCCCTCTTGAATGGATTGAAGGTGTCGAATACCTGTACAATATGCTTGTTTCTCAGGAGATACAGATTTATATGAACATTGACTACCGGTATAGATATTCATCTAAATAAATATTAATGTAGGTGTATCAAGTGACTTATAGTTTATTGCTTTATGACATGATTGTTTGTTGTCATAATATTGTAATTGTTTTATTATACCTCTGGCTTGATAACTGGACATATTTTGCATATTTTCAGCTTAGTTTGCAAGAATACTTGCTTTTGTTGGGGCATGCATGTCATATTCATTTACCCCTAAAACTGTCATTGAAAATTGTTCATGGTTCAAATTTTACATTGGCCTGGTAAACCTTCCTCCAACAAATATTACAATTATGAATACAATGCATATTCATCATGTATACCTCAATGTTCATGGAAGAATTATTTCCAAAATGGCCGACACAAAGCTGTCTGGTAGTTTCCTAACAACAAAATAACATGCAAGATATATTTTTTATTACATTCCGTTAAGAGTATTTAAAACATATTAGATGTTTAGGGTCTAGGTATACAACGGGTATACAACGGATATACAATGGGTATACAATGGGTATACAACTGTAATTTATCCTGAACAGATATGCTTGTATCTGAATCTTGCAATTACAGAAATCTTTGTTGTACATTTTATAGCAAGACTGACACCATGAAAATTTAATCAGATATGTCAAATCATAGCTTTAGGTTATGCGAATATGCACTACGATAACAGTATAAACTTTTGTGTCTGTGCATAATATCCAGATATTATTGGGGTGTGGATGCTGCTATATTGTAAGTCATCTGTTACTGGCTCATCCAAGAGAAAACAGTGCTCCCTCGATATAACCATCTTCGATGCACCGTAGATTCGGATACAATGCGGGGTCCAACATTTAAAATTTTAAATTTAAAATTTATTTTTACAAAATCCAAAAACAAATCTTATTTTTTCACCAATTATATTCATTGATATAACACGGGTAGCCTATTATATTATAACGCGCGTGGCATGTCATGGATCCCAACTTCAGCGTTATATTAAGGGAGCACTGTACCACAATTATGTGTTATGAAAGCGCTTCCACAATATGCTATATGGAAGAGTTTTTCTGATATTATGGTCAAACGTATTACAATACATGTTTGTAGTGAAGAGCTTACCGTATTTCTGATATTATGATCAAACATGCTAGTGAAGAGCTTGTCTGATATAAACATCAAACATGCTACGATATGCTGCGAAAAGTCTTGTCAGATATAATGGTCATGATATGTCGTCTTCAGCATTGAGTGCTATCCTCTTTATGCTACCGATATGATGTCAGTGTGATCAAGTTCATACCCTGTAGCTTGTGTTGTTTTCACAGCAAAACTGTGTCACATCGTCTATAAATGACTGCTGTTTGTTACTCTGGAATAGCTAGATCATTGCCCTTGACATGATTACCAAAGTGTAATTCGAGAATATTGCAGTGGTCGAAGTTACGTTTTTATTGCATTTGTATCCTTGTAATGATAAACAGTTATCCTAAATCCTAAATCCTAAAAAGAAAAAGAAAATAATTCAACAGTGTGGGATAATTTCAACAATTATTTTTAAAGGCATAATATCACAGTTGATTGACCTGGATAATGGACAAACAAATTTCGATCTGAGACTAATTGCGCTTGAT
>JAUTBZ010131028.1:0-14175 GCA_032361785.1 Lepetodrilus galriftensis
TACTACTACTACTACTATACTGAAGGTAAACGTTTTAGCAACACTGAATATGCTATTATAATAATATTTTAAGGATGATTTTAGTAAGGCAAATTACTTTTATCAATTTGCCGATAGCATTTTGAAATATTTTTTTTTATCAATGCGTCAATGATGTCAAGAACTGTTTTGGAGCTGAAGTGGTAACAGTAGAATATTGTAATGAATAGTTAAATTGTTGAACGGTTGACCTAATGAAACACTACCAAAGGTTTTCTAACAAGATACTCTACGTGTTCTAACATTTTTCGTAACATTTTATGCATTTTGTTTTAAAGAACAACCTATTTTTCAACAAAACTTTTCACTTTATTAAAATATTAAAATGTACATGTACCTGTTTTAACACTGGCAAGTAACCCTCAAATGTCAAAGTTCTAAACGGTATACATTAACAAATAATATATTACAATTAAGTTATACGTCTGCCAAAGAATACTGGTGTTGCCAAACTTTTTACCGTCAGTATATATAATAAATACGATATTTATATTAAGCCCTTTTCATGTTTATGCGGTATAAATATATAGTAAAGACAAAATAATAGTGATATTTGTGAATAAATCTATCGGCATCCTTTAGGCTATGCTCGTGAAGTCAGATCCACCATCATAATGAGTACTCCCTGGAAGTTCCAGTTCTAGATATTGCTTCATAACCTACAATCATCCAGGGGGTCAAATTAGTTTATACCAGGCCGTGTCCCAACGCAAAAGCTCTATCAAAATGCGATCACGATACCGATCTAATACGCGAGTTTCACTCAAAGATTATTTGTTCGGATATTGTGTTCCATATAAGATATGGGATTCCTCTGGTCTATAAATGTTGATATTGACCGTCAATGACAAAGACAATCAGTACTGACCCCACATGTTCAGGGGTATCGCGTATAGCCGCTGGCAAGTGGTCTACAGAGTCAATTGAATGATAGCTTCATTATCATCGCTGTAGACGCAGATCACATATCATAACTCGCTGACGATTTCTTAAAGCCCCGAATCTTAGACTCCCGTATCATGAGAAAAATCGTTAATAGATCACGAGTAGAAAGTTCCCAGAGCGCGTACAATTCACCCCAAAGTTTACCGAAATGAAATGTGAAACGCGAAAATAGATCACCCCCTTGTAAACTCGGCGTCTCCTCGAGAGGGTGGGTAGGTTGGTTGGGCATTGTACGCGTGCCATGGTGGGCAAACAGATATCATATAAGATAAACTAACCTCTAATGTACTTAGGATAGGCGGTTCGGTGTCCAGAAGCCATGAAACCAATATAAGACAGGTGTTTGACAAGGAGCTTCTCTCCGTCCGTCTCTGTTTGCGTATTCTCTTAACATTTCGCGGGTATCTTCCTCCTCACCCCTTTCTATTTCAAGTTAACAAAAGTGGCAAAAAAGTTATAAATTCAACCCAATTAACCGTTATTCTGGATACATTTATGTGAATCATTTGAGAGAACATTCGCCAAGAATTTCGCAGTGTTCCGTGATGTTATTGGACGCAATGTAGCTTCACTAAATCGTAGTTCCGGAGAAGCTGTACAAACTACGTTAGGTCAGGAACCACAGAGTATTATATAAGATGTGCGTATTAATGGCAGCGTAAATGCGGCTTAAATTTCTACCGTGGATGAAGTGGCGTGCAAATGTTAGTTTACGAGCTACCTGTAATGAATAATATGTCAAGATGAACACTCGAGCTTTCCCTCCTAACGTATTGCGTATCCATGTATAATATGCCCATCCTGAAGTTGTCAAAGGGAAACACTTATATCATGAATGTCGCGGCACGTTTGAAAAATACGAATTTCAACATATCTTGCGGGTGAAAGGAACATGTCGGGAGAAGTTCTAAAATAGGTTTATTTTTCAAAATAACCCTACTGCACTATACACCTTTTGAATATGGCGCTGCGAACCTACTGATATTTCATTGACAAGACCAATGTGAAATGAAAATATATACGTTATGAATGAGCGGATTGTCTGATCATTGTGCCATCTTTAGATGAATTGAAAAATATTATGGAGATTATTTATTACAAAGGTGAAGAGATAATTATTTGAAAGGTATAAAAGTGCTCTCTCTCTCCCGCTTTCTTTCTCTCTCTCTGTGTCTATCTGTCTCTGTCTCTCTATGTCTATCTCTGTCTCTGTCTCTCTCTCTGTCTCTGTCTCTCGCTCTGTCTCTGTCTCTCTCTCTGTCTCTCTCTCTCTCTCTCTCTCTCTCTCTCTCTCTCTCTATCTCTCTCTCTCTCTCTCTCTCATTAAATACGATAGCAATAACGTAGACACAGACAGACACGACTAATATTATTTCCAGTGGTAACCAAACATTAAACAGGTACCCTTATGATGGCTTATCTCTACACGTGCAACACACGGACATAACGTCTCCGTCACAATATTTACTAATAAGAACACAGGTGGAAGTTACCATATCCTCCTCCAGTTTATAACGGCTGTTTCACGGGGAGTTATGGCAATCCAGATAACTTGTTAACCCTCACTGAGTCACTAGTTAACTCTCACTGAGTCAATTCACCTGTTTCACTACTTACTCGTCCATCTGTGAGACGAGCGCCCCCTGGAGGGTGTTACACATGTTAGCTAACTCGCTCCACCTGTAATATTCTGGCAGACCGTCAAAATACACCGCCATAATTATCCGGAATTAGCAATAGACTGGAAGCGTATTTACTTTAGCAACAACGTGTTTTTCATTATCTCGAGAAACGACTACCACACAAAGCAACAGCAATGTAGCAAACATGCTTAACTCGCAACTGAAACGAAATGAGTCTTGTGATGTTATCAATGTGTTGAGGATTAGCATTAGTAATATTATTAGAAGGATTTGAGGATTTGAAGGATTTGGGGGATGGGTCAGTCACATGATTTTAAAGAAAATATTACAACGTGTGCTAGTGTTGATGATATTCATAGAAGAATTTGCGGATTTGAAGGATTTGGGGGATGGGTCAATCACATGATTTTAAAGAAAATATTACAACGTGTGTTAGTATTAATACTATTCTTAGAAGAATTTGAGGAGTTGAAGGATTTCATGAATGGGTCAATCACATGATTTTAAAGAACATATTACAACTTGTGTTAGTATTAATACTATTCTTAGAAGAATTTGAGGATTTGAAGGATTTCATGAATGGGTCAATCACATGATTTAAAAATAAATATTACAACGTGTGCTAGCATTGATACTATTCTTAGAAGACTTAAGGATGGGTAAATCACAGGATTTTCAAGATAATAGTACACATCAATGTGATTTAGAACGTCTACACTCAGATATATAGTTGACCTACATGTACTTATTGATCAAAAGGATTATCACCGGAAACTGTATCGGCCTACATTTGATTTGTCTTCAGAAGTGATTTATTCACAGACGTACTTATTCATCGCTAGATATTTATTATAAATATTTTCATATGTAATTGAATTCTTTGACATGACCAATGTATACTACCGGATCTATAAGTTTACATTGAAACAAACTATAAATGTTTTGATTTCAGTGACCGGGATTTCTACGGTGTTCATCGATTTTTGTGATTGTATGCCTTTAACTTTTAAAACAGTAACATAACATTTGAACAGGTTATAGGACATGTTCTACCATTATACCATTATATTATCAATTACCGAACAGCATGTTACCGTTGTAAATAAACCGACCCGACATTTCCACAATTCTTGAGACGAATATATATAGACGATAATAATATCGTTTTTATTGTTTTTATTTTAAAACAATATTTATTGGAAAAACTTCCGGGATCCCCTAATAGTCAACTTTAATTCACTATCTGAACATGTCTCCCGAATCATATCGTATTCAATAATTTTAAACATTTTGGTATAATGGCATATATCATATGGCACAGTGTTGTCAATACTATTTGAGTAAAGTAAACCAAAATACCGATAATGTAAAAATAATAATGCTTTTCATAAAACCGAGCAAAAACTTTCGAAGCCCATAAAATGAAGATTGAAAAAGAAGTTATTTCTGATTCATTTGGATGTCACAGAGAAGTGGCTGGCTATTAGATACGTTAAAGACTCACTGCCGACACAATCCTCTCCTAATTATGCCACGTTGTGTGCAGTAGAGATTTGTTATTATTGCAGGTTTAAAATCGTGAAAACCTTCCGCGTGCCTGAGAAGGAATCCGATGTCAACGTAAGTTGACACCATGTCGCGAAGTGACACGTGGAGCCAGAGAAAAAAGTCCCTAGAACAAAGCCCTATAAAGTCATCGCTTGGACATGTAGAGAAAGACACAGAGAGAGAGGGGGTCTTTAAAGTGGTTCCACGCAACGGATCCCGATCATGATCGGAATCAAAGTCCATGCGCTCTAGATCTCCCGCCATCCAAAAGGCTTATCCTTCTTTGTGTGACAACGTATTGGTCCCATTACAGCAAGTAGCGCGATTCAGTCTCCGGTGTTTGGTAAAGTTTGCTAGCCATTGATTCCTACCGTTTCTCATCCCCAGATCATATAACAGTCATCTCAGGGATTAAATTAATCCTCTTTTGCACGGACGACTGGCAATTATCACAGGCTCCCATTGAGATCTGGAACCCTGAAGGCCCGGGGGGAGAGGCAGACAGTGAAGAGGGGGTCGGGATTGTAGGGATTACTCGCGGTTCATTGTCAGTCGTAGAAGTGAGAAGCCATATTTTCCTGAGTTTCATACAGGTTCATGGACTCCATCTTCGATCTCACATCATGCATCGCTCCACAGAGAATGCAAGTTTAATCGGGAGCACATTTCGTCGTATTATCTCTTCACCTTGTTATTTAAGCTTGACAGGGCGAGAAAAGTTGGCTTTCAAGATGTGCAGATATGCCGTAGGTTACGTTGCACTTGTTTCCAGATCGTAAGACATCTCGATGGAGCCATGGTCATGTTTGTAATGCTTTCCTAAGCAGATGATGAGGCAACACGGAAACTTGTGTCGTTACCATAAGAAGGTGAACAGATTTCATATGAAACATACCGATGTTATAGTTTTATTCCATGAAACATGCTGATATTAAGGTTTGCATTCTTTCCTAGACAGATGGTTGGCAAAATAAGTCTTGTATCATTGCCATAAGAAGATGAACAGTTTTTCTATGAAACCTACTGATAGTAACATACATGTACTTAGAATGGATCGTCAATATCAAAGTTTGCAATGCTTTTCTACGCAGATGATCGCTTAAGTTTGTGTCAGTACCAGAAGAAAGCTGACATATTTTCTATGAAGCATACTGGTATTAAAGTTTGCGTTCTTTCCTAGGCAGATGGTTGGCATTAAGGTTTGTGCCATAAGAAGATGAACAGACTTTTCTATGAAACCTACTGATAGTAAGATACTTAGAATGGATCGTCATATCAAAGTTTGCACTGTTTTTTCCCTCCAAGGAGATACTTAGGAGATAGCAAGGTTTGTATCAGTACCATAAACAGGTGAACACATTTGTCTATGAAACATACTGATATTAAAGTGTGCATGCTTTCCTAAGCATATGGTGGGCAATAACCCTTGTATCAGTACCAAAGGAAATTGAACAAATTCTCTCTCTCTATCTATCTCTATATCTCTCTCTCTGTCTCTCTGAAACCGGATGTGTAGAAACTCAAAAACGGTTCCATCTCCACAAAATCGCTGAATTTCGAATGTTGGTAGCAATGAAGGGTTACACCTCTAAGCACTGCCTTGATACCCTACGGTATCCGGATTGAAACAAAGCATACACAGAAACTCCTATTTCAATGACATTTGCCATTCTTTCTTGAAGGGATAATTATATCTTAAACACGTTCAGTATGTGATGCCACATCCTCTAGACACATGCCTACTCTTTCGTACGCTACATCTCTTATATAAAGAATCAGCGGGCCTAATGAAATCTCAAAATTGAGAATTCTTAAAAACCGTCGGGTATCTTCACCCACATGTCACAATGTTTCCAAATTACGACTCTTAATTTCGACACACCAATCCCAAGCCCTGGGAACGTCGAGCATCATTATCATCTTTGACCAAGAATGTGTCAAGCCATCATGCAGATGGTGTCACATAAGCATGCAGTATACAAACAGTGACACGTATCTTGTCACTACGCTATATAGGAGTAGATGTTGCCTTTCTGGTGGACTGGCGCAGACAATGCGACCTTATTCAAATTGTCTTAGTCGGAGGAGACTTCCACTCCCCGGCTTAACGACCGATTAACCGACGTGTATAGGAGTACTCTATTCGGAGGAGATGACATCCGACAGAATGCCATACTCCTCTGATATGAGACGTTGTTTAGTTGTCACAAAGGAGCACGTCAGTTAGCTTTAACCATGCGAACATCCATGTGATTGTGTGTGTGCTACTGTATCTCTCATTATGCTGTATTAATGTGAACAATCTGTAATACGGTTGGATGCCAGTTCACTGTTGACACCCATGGGTCGTATGCACCAGCCATGGCGCTTTTACATTAACCCTCTCCCTGCTGAAGGCGAATTAAGTTGCCCGACCACATGCTGAAATAGAACACTTTTATTTTATTCAGCAGGGATAAGGTTAATGCTTAGTTATTGGGGGTTCTCATCCCGATATAAGCAGACCGTTCGCTTATTGCCTTCGTTCCTGTACTTTCACTAGGCATAGTGCAGCACTGTGCTCTTTTTAAGACCCACCTTCGTAGCCGAGCATAACTTCCGATAGTTGACAGCTAGGATGATTTGTATTATAATGCATTGATGGCATTTAAATGGGCAACATTTGAAACGGAAAAAAATAGTAGAATAAATGTATTCTAAATAATACATTGAAGTAAAAATATTTAAAAAACAAACATGTTTTTTGAGTTTTCCAATTTTCCGTAAACACGCTTCCTCGTGTAGTTTTAATTCTGGATCTAAACCTAATCCCTGGAGTGAAAAATCAATGAAAGCGGATATCAAGTTAAAATATTGTTCTAACTGTTCCTTTCGTATAAACCTAAAAAGAAAAGAACTAAAAGAAAAAAGATGAGATAGCTTTCAGAATTGACAACCTCCCGTAACGCATAAACACATCTCCGACAAATCCCAGTGGCCTGCGTTTCACGAACTGGTCGTATTATAGTCCGGACCAAAATGGGATATATTTTTCAGGATTTACAACCTCCGGAAACGCATAAACACGTCCGACCTATATCATGTCTGTCCTGCATTTCACGAACTTGTCGTACTGTAGTCCCGGCCTAAATCAGGGCGTACGCTATGCCTTTACTATGGCAGGAAGTGACGTAGACCTCGATTTAGGACCGGACTACCAGTACCGAACTGAATTCCGGGCTTAAATCAGGGCCCACGCAATGCCTTTGTTACAGCCGGAAGTGACGTAGACCTCGATTTAAGACCGGACTACCAGTTCCGAACTGAATTCCGGGCCTAAAATCAGGTCCCATGCAATGGCTATTTACTATAGCAGGAAATGACGTAGACCTTGAGTTACTCCCGGACTACCGGCACGAACCTTTCGTGAAACGCAGCCCATGAGACATTCTCGTGTTAATTTGTCCAGCAGGGTCACCAGCTTGTTAAAAGGTCCTTCGTATCCGTTTATCCGTTGTCTTTCTCAGCAATGTTTCTTCCGCGGCGCGCGAGGTGTCGTGTGGTCTCTCCACGTCGGATAATTGCACGAAGCCACCAAGGTTGGGATGAAGCTACGCCTTCCGCGCTGCAACGTCCGTCGTGTGCGACGTGATATGCTTGTAATTACCATCGCCGCCGATACCGACGTTCCTTGGGGTAATAAACTCTCTGTATTATGTCAAATTCATGGTAAGACAGCAGTGAGGAAATGTTGGATAATTAGCGCAGTTACTTCCTCTTGGTTAAGAGTTGTCTCCCTTTTAAGGTACACGGGGTTCCATGTCTAGACGGGAGCTTCTGCTTTCTTGGAGACTTATTCGGGTTTGAGGATAATAGGTGAGCGGCTGGCTTTGCTTCCTTGACGGCACTCCCTTGGGAAGGGAGATAATTCTCGTCGCATTTACACAAGTCATTAGTGAAAGACGGCTTCTTCTTGCTTAGCCAAATCAAGCGCTGTCACGCAGAAGGCCAAGACACACCGGGAGCAGCAGACGACAATGCCTTGTGGGATAAGACAGGATGGACCAGGACGTGAAGCGTCTGGCCTTGCGTCACGTTTGCTAACACGTCGCTGCCTATGATTCTCGGAACTCACGCAGACACAGTTTCGTACTTTGGGAACCGAAGCAGACACCGTTTCGTAAACAAACTCCAGGCTTCAAAGTATATGCCACATATGTCTGCTTTCTCACGTTTTTGCTTCTTCCCAATTAAAAACGTTCTCAGTGAGATATATACGAAAATAGTTCTCGGTTCCAAACCTATGCTGGTCGTGGTCTTTTGAACCACGCTTCTCATAGGAAAATGGTCATTAATTGAAATGGTTACGTCTGGAATATGGACAAATGAGGTCGAATAGCTACAGGTGTTTTAAAAACACATAGTCTTAATGTAACTGCTGCGTACGGCGTCATCCGTCTATCTATGACCTAGTGCGAGATTAATATGACTACTAGCCAGTATTAGGTCCAACTCGGTTAATTCGATCCTGTTCGTATCACTAGTATCAATGAGTTATGTCTTCAAAATTGGGCATAACATAATGATCATGTTCAAAATTAAATAACTGTAACCTAATTCTTGAAAATAATTGTAGCTACTATATTTTTGCTTATGCTTTCTATTTTAAAAATATTTTGCAAGTTATATTGTAATACAGTAAACCCTATATATGATAGAATCGTATGTTTGATTGAAACGTTGAAAAAGATCATATCGAGTTAGGATTATTCTACCGTGTTTTCGTAGTTTGAACATAAAAAAAATCAAGTCTTGATATCAATTCATTCCCCTGTGGTAATCTTTTCCACGTCAGTTGGTTTTATTCTCCCAGCCTCCAAGAAGGCAGGTGGATATTTTTGCAGCTAAATTAACTTCTGGCTGCCCGTCGGAGAAGCCGAAGTCTTGGCTAAGGAGGCTTGCTTTCACGTCCTGCCTCGGGCAGGTAAACTACAAATCAAATTTGGTAAGGAGTATTTGACCGACGAAGACGTTTTGTCAAGTGTAAATCGATTTGGTCCCAGCGTGTAATCTTGTTTATCAGGACGTCTAAACGAACAGCACCGAGTCCCGGATCAAAAGGCAGCGCTGTTCGAGGACCGGAAAATTTGATTTCATGTTTTTCAATCTATACGGCTAACTTTCATGTGACTGCCACTGATACCAGGGGCGCTAGTCTGAACTGCAAGTATCACCGTATAAGATGTGTTAAGAGGAACATGTGATTTACTATTAAGGACTAGCGTTAAGGCCTTTCACGCCGAGATCGTCTCCAAGTCCTTCCAGCTATAAATTAGACGTCCCGAGACTAATTCGGATTCTGCTGCTATCAGCGCTAAATGGAAAACGCCAAACGTGATTACGGCGGCAGATAGAGTATTTAGCAATTTCAATATCAGTCGCTAATAGTATTACGGGCAATGTGTGTGAATCGTGGGTTTGAGCCCTCCAATTTGCAGTTTCATCCGGGGTGTTAGTGCTCTTTACCTTGCTACCGCGTTGATTGGGTAAGGAATGAGGCCACTTGCTCCCGACTCGAATAAGACAAGGAAGTACCAGATTGGGCCGGGCGGCTCGAACAAAGACCGTTTAACGTAGGGTCACCTCGAAGGGAGATGACTCTTTGCTTAGCATTATTTAGACGTCGAATATGTCCACGTCATATTGACGTTTTGTTTGTCAGACAGCGTGTAATAGCGAGTCAGAAACAATGAGCGATTTAATAACTGATAAAGGATGGGGAAAGATGCAATTATATAAGGAAAGCTAATCAAATAGGGTTTGACCATGTTCTTGATTAGAATGGGTAAAATTTGATTTGCACAGAATCTAAAGTTGATTCTCACCGACTATGGTACAAAGGCTAAACGTGGTGGCGCTGTCTTGCAGAAAACGACGATTGAACGATTTTCGCATTTTTTCCCATGTCTTAAAGGGGTTGCAAGATTACGCTGGCATGAATAACAGAATCCGATGATGCAGAAAAACCTTTAGAAGAGTTTGTCTCTTTCTGAATGAGGTATTGTTAGCAACGTAAACTTTGTAATTGTTAGTTTCGTCAGTTAAATTGGATTTGAAAGTCTTTAAATGTGATCTTCATGGTTCAAAGGCTCATAGGCTTAACTGAGAATAGTTTTACCGTTGTCACTACTTAATTAGAATGGTTAGCATATTTCTATATTGGATGGCAAATGTGGAAATCAAATGGAAGAATTATTTTGAAAATAAAGGAACAATTAATATTGTGATTTTTACGTACAATTTGTTCGGTGTATATTTTAATGTGATGAATATGAATACTAGTATGTGTGCGTATGCGCGCGCCGGTGTGCGTGACCTCAAATGCCTTTTACCCTGTGAGCGTAAACGGTTCCATCTTGTCAACAAGATGTCATCACTGTCTATACATAATGCCACTCTATAATAACGGCGGACATTGATGACACGCCAAACACATAGGAACAGCTTCGTACTCAATACCATCTGATAATAACGGTGTCATCGCTCTCACAGCCACACTGCATGAAAAGGAAACGGAAATCACACTTTCGAGACACCAAAGAGTTCCGTTCACACCATGAATTACCTCCCTTCGAGTACGTCAACAGTCTGTATACTCAAGTGACGTAACAATTGATACGTCTATATATGCTTGTGGATTCTACGCAAAACTGGCTTACAGTCTAATCTATGGACTTATAGGAACATGCTGAGAAGTGTCGAGATATCCACAATGCGACGCTTCGCTGGCCTTCGCTGACCACATGTGTGTGTAGAAATGGGCAAAATGTTTTGACGGGGCGCATTTGGTTCACATCACCGTCGAGGCGTGAAACCCCCTTCGGCGTCTATAAGAGCTAATGAGCAGGTCGCTTATTTGTTTGTGCAGGACTGATAGTAAGGATGGGTTTCATAAGGTAGATGGCTTCCTTAAACCTCCTTTATCAGCATAAAACACCACGGGAAATGCTGAGTACTTATCCCAGGGCAAATTGACCATCTCGTAATTTGGTAGATTGCTTCGTATCCCATGCATAACCTGACGTCGCCGCTAGAATTGTTATCTGACGGAATGTTATGAATTGCTTTAACTTTTGTTTTGTTTCCGGGGGACATCAAAAGATGAAGAATAATTATGTTATTTGGGTTTTGGTTGTCAAAACACAGTTCTACCTACAGGGTGTCAGCCCAATTGACTTGCAGAATCAATTTCCGTTTATCGAAAAGAAATATGAACGCAAATTGAACTTGATTAAGATAAATGTGTTATTTTTCTTTTTGTGTTTTCTTTGTTATGGATTGAACCCGTTGCACCAGATTGACAGGAAGTCTGAGTTTATAATATTCAGTGATGTTATTATTAGGAAACATAAACATAAAGTTATCAATACGTGAGTAGTATATGACGGGAGAAGTTAATATTTTAGCATGATTTTTCACCTGGTTCCTGATCACGAGCTCAAAGGCCTTTAAACTGTAGTGGGAGCGCGTAGAGTTATCTAAACACGTGTAACAAGGTTGCATTGTATTCCTCCGCCGAACTAGAGTTGTGTTATTATTTAATTTGCGAATTTACAGCGCGACAAAGCATACGTACACACCGATATAATGCCTTAGGCGATACATTTTCAACCAATATTGTAACGTTTTCGTATTTGTTCACCGCCAGTCAAAACAAAAATGGCCGCACCGAAACGTGATGCTGTACGTCTAAATTTGTATGTTTACAGAGAAAACAAACCCCGTTGACAGTGAGAAGTGTAGCCATATTGAATACCTAGAGTCGTGTTTCAACCTCTCTGCTCCTCCTACGAGAGGTGTAGGTCACCCGCTGGCATGCTGATACGCCGTGTTTTGTTAATGAGGCGATTTAAGTAGTGTAGCCCCCCTAAACTTGCAAAATAACCACATGGTGAATTCTTGCAACGAACGACCTTCACACCCCGACCGTCCAACCGACGGAAGCCGCGCGCATGACGGCAAGATGCTATTTTCTTTACGGAGTTTTAAAACACAAATATACTCCACTTTGACACGAACAGATTATAAACTTCTCATTAGTGACTGGGTGAACGAAAACAGAACGATAAGATGGCAGAGTAAAGAAAACATGGAAGCATTCTGAAAATGATTCGACGGTGACGCGTTGATTCTATAGAAGGCGAGTTGCGAGTTTTGTATCGCATGTTTGAATCGCAGTGAAGTGGGGTCAAATAATGGCCACTGTAAATGGAAACTAAACTACTCATCCTTTCATCTTCTTTTCATTCGGCGTTCCTTTTACCGCGTTCTATATCGTCCGTATGTATATTTCTTTAGATAATTGAGATATACTATATGCTTATAACCTGGCAAAATATGAACAAGCAAACAAACACATACCATAGATTGAATGTCATTGAAGGTATCAACAAGCTTGGCAAATGATCTGGTATTTGATTTGTTTAGAACTAAAAGACCAAACAAGGTTACCCTATATTGATAAGTCTTTTTTGTTTTGTTCGGTTGTTCAAAGCATATGTTGGAAGATATCGGCGCTCCATGAATGCATTATTATTATTATTATTGTATATCATCATCATCATCATCATCATCATCATCATAATCATCATCATGTTTGTACTTTCAAAAATCTTTCCACATATCCACTGCAACCCCATGTAGTCTATAGTTCAATTGATGCATCAAAGATAAGATAAATAGCGGAACGTTCCCTATATTCATATAAAACATTAATATTTGTATAACTATTGAGTACTGGGGACTAAGTACATCTGTAAATAAGAACTTTTGGGTGGATAAATCAAGCGTAATTAGTCTCAGATCGAAATTCGTTTGTCTATTATACGGGTCAATCAACTTCGACATTTTCTACTTAGGCCTATAGCCTACTGAAGTATTTAAGCTTGACATTAGATGATAAAGAGATTAGTAACCTCGTCTCTTTAGATATTGTATTATATGTTACAGTTAATATCTAAAATCAGGCAATGTGTAAAATGCCTGAAATGTTCAGTGCATTTTAATTCACAGATTCAAGGTTTTAAATGCCTGAAATTAAAAACTGATTGCATTTATTTGAAAGTTTGACTGGCATGAGTTTGATGAAATAAAATTAAAATAGTGCATACATTTTTATATTTATTGACAACATTTTGTGTGAAAACATATACAAATGCATGCCATTATGTATGAATAACTATAAATAATCTTCATTTTCTTTCATTAAACCCATGCCAGCCAATGAGCCAAATGAATATAGTCAGTTTTTCATTTCAGGCATTATAGAAATTGACTGTGAATGAAAATTCACTGAACATTTGAGTCATTTTACACATTGACTGTAACATAAAATACATATTGCATTTAGGAATAATCTCTATGTATTAGAAGCTCGTCTAATGCAAAGAGTATCCCTAAATGCAGGATATACTAGTATACGATATCTAATGACATGAGGTTAATCTCTATTTATTTTTATATATTTTAGTTATATTATATATACTTACCCGGTCTCCCCCACCCATTACGCCGTTCATATTGTTGTTGCTGTTCCTGTTGTTTTTGTTGTTGATCATGTTGTTGTTGGTGTTGTTGTTGTGGTCCTTCTACGACTGCAAATTTAAAGGTAATATTGCAAAAATAATGTATATGCCTAAAAATTAATAAATGTTCTGGGTTTTATGTCAGCGGCCATATTGATTTTGGTCAATTCTAAATAATTAGCTTGCTAACCGAATTGGATTCGGCATACCCAAATTAGTCTACTGCACATTTGAATAAGAACTTCTACCAAAATAAAGATGGCAGAATGTTTTCTTTTATTCAATAATAATCATTGTAATTTATTCCAATAAAAGGATGTACCGGTAGATGGTTTCCGAACTGAAATAGGTGAAATAAAATTACACGCACACACACACACACACACACACACACACACACACACACACACACACACACACACACACACACACACACA
>JAUTBZ010131039.1:0-14170 GCA_032361785.1 Lepetodrilus galriftensis
TGGTACTGACAAGACCAAGGATGATAACTGCATTGCCACTCTACAGTCAGTGCATCCTATCAATATTGTGTCAGAAAGGTAACTTTCGCGAACATTGATGTCGGGCCCCCGGAGTGGGATTTGAACCTGGAACCTTTGGCTCCGAACTCCATCGTTCTCCCACTGAGCTACATCCCGCCCTATTATTATTAATTTTGTATTATAATTCTCTGAACTCGGGAGACACGCCTACCTGTTTTGGAGTGGAGAGGAGGAAGAGAAGTGCGGATGCCATCTCTGGGACGGCGATGGGAATCTTGGTCAGCCTGTCGCTGAACACGAGGAAGATCTTCTCCGCCTGCTTCTCCCACTCGGGACGGGAGAGGTAGTGTGAGAGACGGAGAAGGTTCATCGCGGAGACTGAGTTGGGACTGGGCTCGGCGCCATCTTGGTCTGGAAAATGTGTGAATGTAAACCATGGCTAATACATTTATTTTAAAATTTATTTTAAAAAATATTTTAAAATAATATATATGATAAAAAATAAAATAACACTTTAAAAAAGCTATTGGAGTTGGATGTCGTATGTGTGATGTGGTAAAGTGTAGCTGGATGTGGTAGGTCTGACAAGGTTCCACAGTACGATTTGTAATTCATACTCTCCATGGTGACAAGGGAAGGGAAACAACTCTTAATAATGAAAGTGTACACTTCGATTTCAAACGGATTAAAAATACACTTAGAATTATAGGTTCTAATCACTAGTCCATAATAATCATTATATAAATAAATATTAAAGAGTATGTATTTAAAAAATAAGCAAAATACAAAACAGAAAAGGCAAGTGTACTATCATAGTTAAATAAAAATAAAAAATAAATTAATTAAAACTATAATACATAATAATAATAATAATAATAATAATAATAATAATATAGGAATATAGCTTTAATGATTGCATCGAGTTCTGCAGGGAGAAGATTAAGGTGTTTACATTTCCTATGAAGAGATACTTGTTGCTCCTATCCGTCACCTTCTGCACAGCATATGTCTCTACAAGCTGCTACAGAGCTCCAATACAATTAAAGGCACATATATGCACCATATGCCAAATTGATACATTTCTTACACAACTACCCTGGTGATTGTTTCCTTGTATCCACACGATGCATAACAGAGAACGGAAGTATGGGGTATGGCAGAGGTCAGGGTTGGGGTGGGGTGGAGTGGAGGTTAGGCGAGGGAGGGGGTGCCTGGATAGGATGGGAGGGGGTGGTTACTTGGAGGTGGGGATGGAGGAATATCTGTAACAATACCAGAGCACATATGTATTTTTTCAGAGGCATCTTTGTGTATCTTAATATGGTTTCAAAGCATTGCGCTGTCAAGTGAATACCTCTTCAGACCACTCTTTGATATTTCGGATAATTTGATCAAGAGGTGAAACATAAACATATGCAGTGGATTGATACATGATACGTACACATACATACATAAAATACCTTGATTTATTTTTGGCCATTTTGAAATCTTTCCAAAAAAGTGTCAATTGTTCCAAGCAAAGAATTTGAACTTTTGACCTGTTTGACACGAGAAACTTTGTGCGGATGAACCAGTGATGATTACAGCTGAATATATTAGACATTACATAACTGTTTGTATAAAGCATAGCTTCCAAAAAATAATATATTCAAAACTTAGAACCAGGGCCCCATTGCATGAAGCTCTTGTAGCGCTACAATAGTTGTAACTGGGCTTGCACCACTATAGAAAGCATTGACTTTACAATACTTGTAGTTACAAGGGTGTTGTGCAATGGGCCCCAGGTGATTTTTTGTATTTGCAAATCATAGCTATGATTGTAAATTACTCGGATATAATTTAATAAAATATTGATAACTAGCCAGACATCACTCAGGAACATGTAGCTGGTTGAATATAACACTTGGTTCGACAAATCAAGTGTAAGTAGTTTCAGGTAAAAATGTATTTGACCCATTAAAACAGGTCAACAATCTGTAATAATAGAATGTTCTTAAAGAACGCTTTGAAATATTGAATATGAAAGAAGGTAATTTACCGTACATGAACAAATCTCACTGATTCTGAATATAGTATTTTTATTTTCCCCCTCCTGCCCAGACACTCTCGAAATCTACATCAGTAAAACACATAATTAACATGGTTTAGCCTAAGAAAGAAATAAAAAATAAAGTGCATCAATTACCTCCCTTGATCCTGAGAATGATGTTCTTGTCACAGGCAGTACTGCTGAAAAAGGCTCCGCCCTCCGTGTCCCAGAACAGTTCGTTCTGTTTCTCCTGGAGTTGTTCTGCCCACTCCAGCCACTGGTCGTCATGGCAACTCTCGTACAGATCCAGCAGGCCGCGGATCACGAAGGCGTAGTCGTCAACAAAGCCGTCGATTGGCTGCGAGCTGAAACGTCCAATCAACCAATGAGAAGTGCTCAGATATCTTCCAAAGTAATAAAATAGAACTATACAAGGTAATATGCATAATTTCTCTGTTATTCTAGAAAGTGAAATGTTCATACCATGGGATATTTTCAGATCTCTTTGGAATTGCGAAATGAAATGTTATATGTTCCAATTGCCTCCTTTGTTCTGGATGAAACTTTCATTTTAGGGCTCCAGACTAACATTCGAGTTACTTCTCTACATAAATAGAATTGCGTAATAGTGTATGTATCAATTACCTCCTTTGTTCTAGATTTTGGTACCATGATCTCAGATCTCTTTATAATCGCGTAATAAAAAAGTGTATGTATCAATTACCTCCCTTGTTATATATGAAACATTAATTTTAGTAATGAGATGAGAAATTTCATCTTCAAGATTGATATCTCCAATTCTTACATCTGATCCACACCATCCTGAGGGGCAGTGTAGCAGCTCCTCAGCAGACGACCTTCGACCTCTGGGTACAAGTGTGTGCGGAGGAACTTGGCGGCCATGACAGCACGCTCTGTGTAGCGAGTCTCTCCTAAAACCTGGCCGCCTCGCGCGAACCCTGACATCATCAGACCTGTCAACAACCAGAGGAACATATTAGACCTGTGAAAACCCTGACAAGAATAGCCCAGATATAGATATCATCATGCCCCGAAATTATGAAACATTTTTTATTACTATTTCATGCTCAACTCAAATCTCCATATAAAATCCGAGATTGAGAATGAAATCGTACTCAAAACATTACGCAATTTAGGGGTCAGAGGGCCTATTCTCGAACGTACTTACGAACGTCTTAGCCTAAGAACAGTTCGTAGCCATACTATAAGAATCGCTAAGAACGTTTCGAGAATAGGCCCCCAGATCTGCGGAAAAGCTGACATTATCAAAGACAAAGCTTAGCATCTTACCATTCCACGCCGCTACCATCTTGTTATCGAGATGCGGCTTCGGTCGTTTCAAACGTTCCTCAAACATTTTCTGTTTGCACTTCTCTATGATCTGCTTGGTGCATTCCACCGTTTGTCCGAACTTTTCTGCTATGGTCTCAATGCTGTCTTTTACTATTAAGACATTCTTATGTACCAGCTCATTGTGTGGGTCCTAAAAATAAAAATAATAACTTAATACAACAGAATGAAAGTAAATTAATGTATGTTCTGTTCTGCAATAAACACAGTGAGTGAGTGACTACAAATGGTTGATGCAGCACCATATAATGCACCATATAAATGTATGTATGTTATTGTTTTATGTTGCAGCAAGAATACTTGATGACATAAACATCTGTACATATAATATTATTATATTTCATGAAGATAAAATTGATGAATGTCTCCAAAGATTTCATGCTCAAACTCAAATTTAATATGGAGATTGCGAAGAAAACCTTGAGTTTTCATATCTACCTGAAATGGGTCCACATTTCCATCTTTCCGTGCATTGTAGTAACTACACAACAGATCAGCATCAGTCTTGGCTTCCTGGCCAGAAAGTTTATTGGGGAACAAGCTGTGCAGCTCCTCATAAGTCCACACACAGAATGCTCCCTCTTTCTTCTCGGTGGCGCCGATCTCGGGGAGTGAGTCTGCGTCTTCAGCGCTGTAGAAACCGCCAGTCTTGAAGAGAGAATACAAAGTTATTGCTGAGGGTTACTTCCTCCTTAAATTGATTGAACTAATGCTTTATGTCGCAGTGGGAATATCTCGCCCATAGGCGATGAACCTCCTCTTTAAGAAAATATAAAATGACAAACTTGCATACATGATCGGAGTGACTTTATGTCTGGGTTAGTGTGACTTTATATATTATTTATGTCTGGGTCAGCATGACATTATGTCTGGTTCAGTGAGACTGTCTGGGTCAGCATGACTTTATGTCTGGGTCAGCATGACTTTATGTCTGGGTCAGTGAGACTGTCTGGGTCAGCATGACTTTATGTCTGGGTCAGCATGTCTTTACGTCTGGGTCAGCGTGACTATGTCTGTGTCAGTAAGACTTTATGTCTGGGTCAGCGTGACTTTATGTCTGTGTCAGTGAGACTTTATGTCTGGGTCAGTATGGCTATATGTCTGGGTCAGTGTGACTATATGTCTGAGTCAGTATGACTATATGTCTGGGTCAGCGTGACTTTATGTCTGGGTCAGCATGACTATATGTCTGGGTCAGCGTGACTCTATGTCTGAGTCAGCGTGACTTTATGTCTGAGTCAGCGTGACTTTATGTCTGGGTCAGTGTGACTTTATGTCTAGGTCAGCATGACTTTATGTCTGACTCAGCGTGACTTTATGTCTGGGTCAGCGTGACATACTGACCGGATGGCTGAGGTCTCTGGACACATACTGGAAGATATCTCGGGCAACATCTGCGAAACATTCGTCCCTCGTAGCCTGAAAAGGAAAGCTGACATTGTTGAAAATCACAAAATAAATGCTGTTGTCTACTTACTCTATGTGCTCCTCCGGAACAAAACCAAAACAACTCTCAATACACGTACCCCTATTGGCCCTATAGGACATGTTCAGCTTTTGCGATTGTAGTCGTATGAAATAAGATGCTCCTACCTGTCTTGGCTTAAAGAACTACACCTTTGTCTCAGTTGGTAGACTCACAATCGAGAGCCTTGCATTCAACAATTTACACGATTTACAAAGTTAAATGTCAGTCACCTGATACGCGTCCAGATAGGCCACAGCTAGTTGTCCCTGGTCGTACAGCATTTTCTCAAAGTGAGGCACGTGCCACTCAATGTCCGTAGAATAGCGGTGGAAACCCTGGAAGAATACAAACTGTCTCTGTCAACTAAACTCACCAAAAGAATGTTGGAATTTCCTGCAGGAATAATGTGAATACGGTAGTACTATAAAGCATCTAGGATGATAACTGAGTTGTAAAAAGACGACTTGTACACATGTAGATATTAATATCAGTCAGGGCAGGGTTAGATGTTATAGAACTGGGAACGTTTAGTTCCAAAGTCAGACAATCTAACATTGTGCTAACCCCAACACTAGGCTGCAATGTGGATCATGTTATTATTTTCTATTTGTTCATAAATAGGTTACCAATGGACTGCTATTTGTTCACATTATTATTATTATTATTGTTATTAAAATATACACATTTATACATTGCAAATATCCAGAATAACTGCTCAAATACACTTTTGGTAAATGGCTGAACAAGGAGCATCCATACACTTCACTAAACATGCTAAGAAGTGAGTTTTTAGTCTTGAAATTGCACAGTTCATCTATTACGTGAACGACCGCTATTATATTGGCTACCCATGGACTGCGATTTGTTCCTTTGTCAGTTACCTGAGCCACTTGATCATTCATGCCTCCCTTGGCCATCATTCTCAGGGTGAACCGACACATCTCCAGAGCTTGTTTTCCTTCATCACTCGTACGATGAGTTCCGTAGTAACGGAATAAAAAGTTAAAATTCACTGAAAAAGAAAATAAATGCAAATTCAAACATTAATTTTTAGAAACTACAAATATAGCCATTTAATATAATAAAAAAATCCTGTATTATGTTGTCGAGTATGGGTCACATATTCCCACTGCGACATAAAGCATTAATATTATTAATTCATTCATAGAAATTAGAATAGCACATACACATAATACAGTAATGGTAACTGCTAGACTTCAAAGGTTAAGGTTACCTGGTTGTGGAAACTTTGGAGCGTGTCCAAACCCTCCCAGATTTTCGTCATATGACTTGTCCAACATGCTGAAGCATTTCTGGATGGCGGGTTGTCCCGGCATCAGATTACCTCCCTTGTCCGTCATGGTTGTTTCTTCAGTTAGAGCGTTCCAGATCAAATAGCTCTGCTCTTCCAAAGTGGACTTATTGTCCTTCCACTGAAATAAATAAAATATCTTTAAATTAAATATATACTGGGAATTACTTGGACACCAAAAAAATATTATTTTATGACAAAAAATGTCATTACGGTACATACAAGATAGCATTGTCAAGATATACCAGAGAGACACATTCAACATTTAAGACTATCTACCTTTTCGACAATATTCTGCAACACAGATTTGAAGCCTGGTCTGTCGTAGTTGTCCTGGGGTGGGAAATATGTCCCGCCAACGATTGGCTTGAGTTCCGGTGTAATCCAAACACTCATTGGCCACCCACCACCTCCACCTGTCGCCTGAAATCACCAGTAACCATAGCAACTCATGGGACTCGAACCTTCGGGTCTGTAATCTGACGTACCCATCTATGTCCTATTATAATTATTCACTGCATTTCACTGATTTTATGTGTTATTTCCTAATCTTGAAGACAAAACAATGACTTGACTTACACATATAATCAAGTTAAAGACAATAAACATTTTACCCACATCTGGCATTTAATTTCTGTACATAAAGATTGAAAGTTACGATTACGATCAAAACAAAAAGTGTAAATATTGATTTCTAATCTTAAAAAGACGTACAGCAAGACTTTTAATTGTCTACTAATCTTGACCACCGGCCAATGACTGACCTGTATGAAGGTCATGTACACTTTGTCGACATCTGGACGTTCCTCGCGGTCCACCTTGATGCTGACGAAATGCTTGTTCAGATATTGTCCGATGTCTTCGTCTTCGAAGGATTCGCGCTCCATGACATGACACCAATGACACGTGGAGTACCCCACGGAGAGGAATATCAACTTGTTCTCCTTCTTAGCCTTGTCAAATGCTTCTTGTCCCCATGGATACCTTCAAATTTAGAGCAGATATTTAACTTAAATTCATCTCTTTGTTATCAACTGATACAATGACATTTTAAAATCTATTAATTATTTCACTCTTAAATCGGGCAGTTTCTACCAATAAACTGAACAAAATCTGATTCTCAATATATATAATTCAGTTTAGCTTGCTAAATTATAACTACCGGTAGTTAAATTATAATTACAGCTGAAATCAATATTCAAATGACCTGATGATCGGAAATGTTACTTTTTCGGCTACCGCAGCTGTTTTCAAATAGTTATGTAACATATGGAAAAATAAAACTATTCACCAGTCCACTGGATTAGTTGCATGCTGGAGAAGATATGGGGATTTCTCGTCAGCTAGTCGGTTTCTGTGGTTGCTGGATGAAGATGCCATTCTACAAATGTGAGATCGCAAAAGGGAAGTGTTTCTTCTCAAAGTTCTGGAAAATGGAGAAGAAACAAAAATAACACCCATTTATTTGAATATTTCACTTTTTTTCACATATTAATCAGCAGAATATGTATGTATACAACAACAACAAAAAAGAAGAAGAAGAGGAAGAAAACAACAGTTACTATCAATATTTATATTTGCTTTAAATATGATTTTATTGCCGCTTCTACTGCATAGGCGTCAAAGCACCTTATGCAACAGGCCAAGGCCAAATCGATTACTCACACACAATCTGCGTTTATTATCCCATTGTACACTACCGAAGAAACCCGTGTGCAGTATCTTGATATCGGAATAAGTTTTGCAGTTTGAACTAACATGCTGAACATGATGAAAACAAATTTACTAAGTTCCTACTCCAAAGAAATGTTGATTTGGCCATCGGCTCGTTATTAATTTCCAAGGTCTTTCTTAAATAATTCCACAAGTGACAACTGCCTCATAAAGTGCATTGTAGTTTTCTATAATTGCATCAAACTAGCAGATGGAATTTATCTCCAAACACTACTCGTAGTCAGTAGGAACTATCTGTGATCTTTGCGTGTTGTTTTCGCGTTACATCATTTCCATTTTCAGTCAAGTCATTACGCATTTGCTTAAACTGGTTTTGATTGATGCGCTGCGCATAAACTTATTACCGGACCGAACCAAACCTGACACAAATAATAGCAAAATACAAATATTTAACATGTATTGCTATCGTTTGAGAACGTGACACGAATGTAATTTCAAAGGCAGACAGCCACAACCAGTTAACCTATTGTCAAGCTGTATGTACGAATGCATTGTCTAAACAAATGATACTTCACCTTTCACTGTTCATTAGATATCTTCCAATATTTATTATTTTCATACATGTATATGAAATTAGTATTTATTAACTAAGAAGCAGTGTATTTTGGTGACGAGAGTGAAACAATACCCTTGTTTTAGTCTGTTATAGAACGAGCTCAAATAAACATGATAGAAATATAGCACTAAAGTATACCAGAATAGTATTTTTTTACAAAGTAAGGTATGAACTGTATCCGTAACTATCCATGCTGATCAGTTTCAATGTAAATAAACATAAATACAAATCACTGAACCTTGCACTTTTGTACAGCTGCAGAGGGGCCCTGTCTAAGAAATGTTTGAGAAAGTATTGTTATCTGTACGTGTGTAAGAACAACAATGACCATGATTATGTCTTATTATAAATAATAATCTGATAATGAGGAAAACTTTGTATGTTTTTTTTGCAATGCATTTGTGTGCATGTGTTGGTGTGTGTGTCTTGAATGTCACATTTGCTGGATGGTACTAACGAATAATGGATGATAACTGGACAATGTACTACAGATACCGCTACTAAAAGTTAGCAAGGTAACAATCACAAACATTGATCCTAGGTCTCGGGGATGGGTTTGAATTCAACACCAACCTCACAAATCTAATCTCAAGTTATCATGTTATTATAAATACATGTAGATAACAGTATCGATACTGTGATATAAGTGAAAGAATCTTGAAAGCGACCCTAAACCCCAATAAAAAATGTTTTAAAATAAATAAATATCAAGTTCAACGAGAAAATAAATTCAGCATTTTATTTATATTTAACAAGTGTTATCAGATACACACGACTATTTGTTATTGGCATTCTCAATGTTTGGAACAAAAATGTTTCGTCACACAACAATCCATACCATTACCAGATTCACAGACATGTTTCAATGGGTCAGGCTTAACCATGATGACTACAGTCTCGATTACTTTATTTTGTATTCCAATGACGTCACCAGTGAAAAAGCTAATGATTCCAAGTGCGGAAAGGATCCACGTTTGACGACGTTGTTCAGGAATGAAGCCAGGAACTGGATGCACCTGGTCAGCTCCTGTTCCATGTCTCCCACCATCTTCATGGTGATCTCGTCCGCGCCTTGGTCCCAGATACCGCAGAATGCGATGGCCAGGTTGAGGACCTTGAGGACCGCCTCCTTGAGGAAGCTGACCTTGTGATGGAGGAGACAGCGCTCGTGGATCTTTCCGATGTACGCAGTGTGAGCGGCGATCACCTGATCAAGGTCCACACTGTCGGCGATGTCCTTCTTGAACTCCAGCCCCGTGCTGTGAAGGATCCTGGTCATGAGGTGGTTGTGGAGGCTGTTGACGAAGTACAGGAGGCGGAAGCGCAGCAGCTGCATGCGGTGGATGCGGGAGTTCCTGGTCAGGTCCTGCTGCTGCTGTTGCTCCTCCTCCTCCAGCTGGGTGTACATGCTCCTCAGGATGTCTTCCTTCTCCAGGTCGACGTATCTCAGCTGCTCCACACAGTACTTGACTCGCTTCACCTGCAGCAGGAAGGAGAAGACCTGGTTGTAGATGTCCTGACTGCGGGAGCCGATCACCAAGTCCACCGGCCACGGGACTGCGTAGGACAACTTGATGCAGTCCGTGACGCTGATAGGAAATCGCTCCTTTGCATTCTGCGTTTCCACGACCACGCTCAGCCTGCTGGCTTCTTCGGGACAGTGTTTGTATAGTGCCTCATGAAGGATCAGGTTCAGAAGAGAAGCGTCTCTCCACGGTTCCATGCTCTTCATTCTGTCAAAGATCTCTGTGCAGAAATCGTACATTGTGTCGCCAGCCTCCATCAAGAAGAAGCTCCTCATGGCCGACAGGAAGTCCAGGAGGTGGTACTTCTCCTTGAGGACCTGCACCAGTTCTACACAGATGTGCAAGTACTGCTCCCTCACAATAGGATAAAGACAATTCTTCAGAAGTACCTCCACAGGCTGCACACTGTCAGTATTGAATCCATTAAATATTTTCAATTCTTTCTCCTTGTCTGATTCTGTGTGTGCAACGGATATTTCACTGAACACTGCTTCAAAGTTGATTCTGAGAAGTGGATCGTACAGGCCTTTCACTCGCATCTGCAGATCTATTTGTTCAGAGAAAACTGACAATGGGACATTTGTTGGTTTAGAACTGTGACGATCAGCCTCAGGAGATGGCGATTCCTTCGTTCCAAGCTTTTCTTCAAGGTTACCGATGAATGTGTCATACAGAGACTCCACTTGGCAGCTGTCAACAACTTGTGAGAGATGTCCGAGCTGTTCCAACACCTCCATTGATTTTCCCGTCAGGACAATGTCTTTGATGAGAGGCTGCAGGAACTTCGGAGCCCATGATGTTGCCATGGAAACCTGCTCATCTTCAGGAAATTGAGCAACGGTCATGCTCAGCATACTGGAATTGGCAGAAGTCTTTGGCATGTGAAGGACGAAAGCGTTCTCCCAGAAATTGTCATCTGTGGTTTTCACATTCTTGTTCCTTTGGACGACAAACTCATTCATCGGATCCCGAAGTTGTCCAGTGTTTATCCAGTCACCAATCATTTGCAAACACGGCTGCGAGGTCTGGATCCACATAGGTAGAAGAAGTGACAGCATATCTGGTGTGAAGTCGCCCAGAGAGTCGCACTCCAGAACAGTGTTGTACAAGACACTCAGCAGGTGAGATGCCTTCAGACTGTTTGTTGGCAATCCTGATGCTCCTGCAACCCCACTGACGTAAACCGAGTGAACGAGATCCACCTTCATCATCCATTCCTTCAGATCAACAGCCAGCGAAGACAGGGTTATCGGTTCCTCGTTCTTGATCATTCTTTTCTCAAGGTCAGACAGGTGCTGCTTCAGGTCTTGCAAGAACTTGGATAATGTTTTCGTGAAGGCCTGGTATGTCATTGGTACGGAGGAAAGGCCATCAAACTGGCAACTTTGAGACACAATTTCCTGGACAAAGACATGTAAGGCATGCACCTGTGCCCCGTGACGACAGAAAGGCTGGACAAAACTCTCCACGACCGCATTTGTAAGATGTGATATCCGCAGGTCATCCCGGAGATAAAACTGCGACCCGTTGTAGCGGAATATGAACAGTTTGGATATCCCGGACATCATCCACAACACTTCTCGGATTACTTGGGCTTCCATTACGAACACTTGTTCACGTTCACCATATAACGGATTTGTCTGCATCTGATATTTCTCCCAGTCTCTCGACAGATTGGAGGAACTGTGGTTTCCGATGGTGTCCAATTCTTTGCTATGGCCCTTCCAGTATTGAACAACCAGGTTCTTCGTCAGCCAATCGGACCCTTTGTCTTGCAGAGGACTCTCGGACTCGCATGTAACAAGCAACGACGAGTCTTCTTGCATTGCAACGACAGATGATGGCTGCTGAACAGAGACATTCTGTGGAGATTCATCTTCATCCTCATCTGAGAGGTCTTCAAAAGGTATGGGCGATTCTGCATACGAGCCTTGAAAAACTGACTCACCGTCCAATAAATATCCCGTCCAATCAAAATCATCCACAGGCTCCTGCTGCAGATCTGGTACAACCTTTTTGTAATCGGTGATTAGGGGTTTATCGGCAAGAAGGAACAGCAGATACAGAACGCGATAATGGGTGTCAGTTTTGCCATAGTCTCGGTTTTCGAAAACCTCACTGGCAAGGAAATCTTCAGTCAGTTCATTGAAGGCCTTGGCTTTCTCTGTTTGTGAATGAACCTCAAATTTTGTCTGTATTCCATTCAAAGCTCTGCCTACTTTGTGACTGTCAACATCCAGGAAGCGATGGTATTTGAAATTAGACTTTGCAAATTGCAAACATAGTCGAAAGTTGTCATCTTCGTCCTCGAATCCAGTTAGTTGCGTTACGAGGGACTTTGTCAAGTTTTCTACATTTCCTTTCCAGCGCGCCATTATTCAAAAGGCTGTCAAAATGTCGACGAGTTCATCTATCAACAGGATCAAGTGTAAAGCACTACATCCTAGTCCCACAATTTACACACTAATTTATGAACATAGTTAGTTCATCTGATTTGGTGGCAGTTTTATGAGAGCACGTAGAAAACATTGTCAAAACTTCGTGAAATCGGAGGTACATGCAAGCACAAGTCGGTGCGTGTTAAAAGGCGGACGGTCCGGGCCAACCCATCGAATACGGTAAGTATAAATCCGTAGTTAACTTCATTTACAATATGGTATGTTTTCTCAAAATTCATGTTTTCACTCTCTGGAAAACAAATATGTTAGGATAGCGATACAATAGTTGATATTAGCCGTATTTGTTTATTAAAACGGTGGATATATAAAGACTCGCTGAGTGCGTAATAGGTTGATACAAAAATGTATGTGCTTTCCAGAAACAAGAGAACAAGTAAGGGGTAATAACTCTAGTTTGTTTTCGTAAACATTCTGTCCATCGTTTTGTTTTCAGTGTTGCTACTATTCACCGAGGTCATCGAGTTGTAAAAACTTCTATTTAATTGAGCAAACACAGCCAAAGTGCGTTTGATTCGTCGTTTATGCAAATGACATTAATCAGTCGAGACAAATAATGTGATATGGAATGTTTACGTCGTCTGCTCAGAGATTTGACCTCAAATATGGCGCGAAAAACGAATTTATATTTACTCATTCCTGAATAAATGATAGAATGCATACACATAAAGTACTAACATAATTAACATGACTAAGATAAACACCCAAGCGAAAAGTGCGCAAAATACGTGCACATTAAATTGAACAATGTGAATAAAAATATAATGCATGCATCTTGATCAGTTTTATAGTTTTCAATTTTCATTTTAGTTTGTATTTTCTACTAATACATATTGTGCATAACCACTAGGAATAGAGATCGATAGTTGGAGCAACAGCACGCTATTGTCACATAGCCTAATATTGTACGTGCTGCAATAATAGTTCTATTCGTCACATATGGGTGAAAGATTCCTGCTGTGACATAAAACAATAATTCATTCATTCATAGTTCTTTTCACACTTCAAAATAGTAAACTTTTAATTGTTATTACCGGGTATCTAATTTATATACTGGTAACTGAATTCATAAAGTGAAGAATTAACGACACTATGATTGTATGTTAATGTTTTAATTGCCATACGCATACATCTCGCACCAATACTGATTTCTGTGGCACTACATAATTATGCAGCAATATTATTACTATTATAATAATAATTATTATTATTTTGTGTGTTTCAGATAGAGATCTCATTGGAGAAGTATTTAACCCTGTCTCTGCGAGATTAAATAGAATCACTTCTATATTGGGCAACTGTCTTGAACTGCAAGAAGGTTAATGAAATGCACACATATTATTAGAATAACATGAGGATAACTTCTCACATGACACAATGAGGCGATCGGCCGCCCCGAGTCAGCTGAACGCTTCCAAGAGACCAAAGTTTTCCGTGCCCTATAGATCTCCGCCATGTCTCCTCAAACATGCGGAAGATTCCGTTACGACGTCACAACCAGTCACCCACAACTTCACACCTCAAACACAGGACTCTGCACAGAGCTTACCCAAATCTGGAATGTCGCCTCGAGGTGAAACACAAGAATCTGCACAGAGCGTACCCAAATCTGGAATGTCGCCTCGAGGTGAAACACAAGAATCTGCACAGAGCGTACCCAAATCTGGAACGTCGCCTCGAGGTGAAACACAGGACTC
>JAUTBZ010131050.1:0-14169 GCA_032361785.1 Lepetodrilus galriftensis
CAGACAGTCAGACAAAACACTGTAAGTACTGACATATCTGTAGACAGGCAGACAAAACACTGTAAGTACTGACATATCTGTACAGACAGTCAGACAAAACACTGTAAGTACTGACATATCTGTACAGTCAGACAAAACACTGTAAGTACTGACATATCTGTACAGACAGGCAGACAAAACAACGGAAGTACTCAAATATCAGTACAGTGGAACAAACCACTGTGTGTACTCAACTATCAGGTATACAGTAGACGTATTAAAGACATATATGAAATAGAGGACATCGGATTAATTGTTTATCATATTTACGTTTTACCTAATATATTAAATATCCGGACTCGGGGTAACACATTATAAATTGCAATATTACAGTGTATTTCCAAAGTCAGTAAATCTATTAGACTAGTTAAAAAATAAATGTGTTGATAACACCAGTCACTGATAACTGTTCACTTAGGAAGTACTGAATAGTAACATGACAATGTGTATCTGGTACACGTAACACAATGGTGCTACTACACGTTTCCATTACACTGACTATTTTACTAATATAACTACCAGCGGCTTACCATGACATACCAACAACTCATAGCTCACTACTCATATAACCAATAACATATATTTATTAATACATATGCTAAAATACATGTTTATTGTAAATATTACATTTTCAAAATTAATACAAATTTACACTAGATGTTCCATGATTTACACTTACTACGAACACTGTAAATTTAATCTATTAATGACGTTTTTTATTGTATTTCAGGTTGGAATTCGAATGGTCAGTGCACTGTTTCACTGACGAGGACTGTCTGAAACCCCCGCCAGAGTGGAAGAAGTGGCCTTGGGACAACTCAGGACGGACACCCTCATACATCACCCCCGATAGGGGCTTGACGACTCTCCCCCCTACAACAACAATGGACTACACCGATTCGCACACATCGCACCGATGGGAAAACGGTCAGTGGAAGAAGCCGATGATAGGCAATGACGACGATACTCCTGCGATTGGTTCTCGCGATGACAACTATTCACACAGAAGATACGGAATGCCAAAGGCTTCACATGGACGACAAAGCATAGGAAAAACTGATCTCGGAAGAAGCGCTGCATCGCCTGCAGCTGGTGCGAAACACTCAAGAGGAGCGACCGACAGCAAACATCATAAGCATAGATCAAGTAGAGTTAATAGCTACAATCACAAAACAAGATTAGGCGGTGGTAATAATGGCAACAACAGATCATACAACACGACAAGAGTGGAAGGTTTCATTGGTAAAGATACCCCAGCATTTCGAATTTCAACAACGCCTGTGTTGAAATCACGATACCTCAAGGGCAATAGACACAGAGGTGAAATGACAACTCGTGGGTTTACGCAAGCGAGGAGGATGAAGGGACAGCGGAAGTCCGGATGGGGAATCAAACATGGCATCCCGCCCTTCAGAAGACCATCAGGAAGCAGTACAGAGTCAGGCTGGAAAGAGAAAGTGATCTATGTAACATCGCCAGCAACCGCCAGACCTTCACCATCAAGGCTAACACCGTTCTCTTCTTCGGAGGAAACATACACTAGAAAATACAAGTCTGGACCAGGTTCTCAGATCAAATCCCGTCCATCACCACCTCCACCCAGAACCACTAGGACTTGGAGAAAAGAAACCAGTATGAAGAGTTCTAGAACACCGACGTCAAGCCGTCCTCCAGCAAGAAACAGAAGTAGTCGCGGACGGTTAGCTATCGGAAGTAGTCAGAAGAAGAAGAAAGGACAGGTCAAAAACGTTATCAGGAAGACAAAACATAATTCAAGAGCAAATCTTTCAAAGGGTAAGAAGCCAGAAGAAGTTACAAGAAGTCACAAGAACATGGAACCAGTTACAAGAAGTCAGGGCCAGACGACAGTAAAGAAACTATATTTTCCAAGACATAAGTGGCACACCCAGAATACGCCCATGCCATGGGGCACTAGGAAACCCGCATACAGTCAGACACAGAGATATCTCAAGACGACAAGCTCACCCACGGCCGTTGTAACACAGATGTACAATGGTGGGACAACTCCAGCGTCATATAAACAAGGGTCCAGAGACAGGGTGCATCCAGCATTGAAGAAAACAGCTGAAGATTCTCGAAAGCGCGGACGTAATGGACAGAAGCGAAAGAATTTCGGAAATATGTTGAAAAACAGATTTGAATTACAAGACGAATCTGAACACGAGAATATGGAAAGCATTTACAAATCACCGGGGACGATACGTTCGCGCACACAACATCGCACAGAGAAACGGAAACTAGGCAGAAACAAGAAGATAAACTCACCGGTACAAGATCCATCAAAGAAGTCAAATGTTAAACAAGTACCGAACAAATCGCACCAGATGGCCAATAAGAATACGAAAGGTAGAATTGTAACAAAACCTAAAGTGACTAGCAAAGCCCGAAATGACAACAGACCATCGCATGTGTCATCAAGAACAACTGGAAGAACGACAAGGAACCGCGTTGTTACAAGACGAACCACTCCGCAACGGCTAGACGCCCAGAAGACAACACAACGCACTCCGTCAACGTCTCAAGCGACTACTAGATTACCGTCCACTAAGAAGAAGGAAGTCAAGAACATAAATAATACACGGATGAAAACTCCCTCTACTGTTAAACCGGCGTTCAAGTCTTGGTCCGCAAGTAAAGCAACAAGAGGACTAAATCCTAAATATAGAGGTACGACTTTACCAAGCAAAGTCAAAGAAGCTGTAAACAGGAAGAACCCACAACCAAAACATTCCTTTCGTCCCGGAGTAAAGAAGACTGCACCGAAAAAGGATACATCACATCAACGTTCAACGAAGAGACCAACTCGAACAAGGGTGAAGGATGTAACAGGAAAAAAGACAACTGACAAGCCTCATCTCAAGCCAAAGACAAGCCACGTGGTGATACAAGCTACACCTCCTAGTAGATCAACAACTTCCCCTCCAGCTAGAAGCACATCAAAAGAAACTACAAGAACTATACAAAGAACAAACCGACTAAGAACAACAACTAGTCGAAAAGCATCTGCTCAACCCAAACTGAAATCCACTATGAAGTCTGTGAAATCTACAGCTGTACCATACAAACGTAAGAACATTTCAGAAAAGGTCAAGAAAATTACAGTAGCTACGGTCAAAACATTTGTGTCACGGAAACCAGTTACGAAGACGGCTAGTGTAACGCTAACAACGCCTACGTCGAGGATAAACGCGGCAAAGTCACACAGGGGAGAAGATAAACGTCGGGATGAGCAGAAAAAGGCATCCCCGGACACGAGCACTAGACGGCGATGGTGGGAGTGGGAAAGTACAGCAACTCCACAGACGACTCCCCCGAGGTCTTCAGGGTGGACACACTTCACTCGTTGGTGGCAGAAGTCACAGACGACACCCACTGTACCAACTCCAAAAGTATTACCAGCAGGTGTCAACAATGGCAAGGTGTACAACATCAGGGACTGGCACAAGCTAGCCAAACAAGAAAGGGAAAGAAACCAGAAAATTAGTAAGAAGACCCGTCCTATTTTAAAGAAAGCCCCAACAGAGAAGGACAACAGGTCACCGAAGAATAAAGAGAAGAGCAGAAAGAAAGCATCTCCAAAACGCAAAGTTAAATCGCAAGCTGTGATAGTGGCTCAGAAAACGAATGGAAAATCAACTACAACACAAGCAGCTACAAGAAAATTACACCCGACAACATCCAGTCGACATGTAGTCACTTCAAAAACGTATACACCTAATATCAAGATTCAACGTCGCAAAACTACTCCAGTCAATACGAAAAGACAACCAGAGACTAAGAGCAGCTCGTATTTGACAACAACTCCTATTGTGAAAGAGAAAAGAAAAAGTTCAACATCTAAGGTTTACTCGACAACTCAACGTTCTCAAGCTACCCAGAAAACTAGGACCAGGCAATCAAAGTTCACTAGAGCACCAGTAATTAAGAAGCGAACATGGGGAAAGAAACACGAGAAAGGAAATCCTCCTAGAAGACCAGGAGTCACTGAGAGACACGCGATAACAGTTCCTACAAGCACGACTTCTTTGACCACGAGGATGTCAAAGAAGAACAATATAAAGATGAACCATCGCATCAAGCCAACAATTCGATCCAAAACAATAAGGACAACACAGAAACCTAATACATCCACCGCCCCTACATCGAAGCCTAAAAACACTAAGAATATAATTGCTCCAAATTATCGCAAATCCGTAAATAGGTTTAAGCTGTCCGGTGGAAGAAATAACATAAAAAAGAACACTTCTAGCAAAGAGAAGATAACGGTTTCTCCGACGACAAAGAACTGGCGCTATGTGACAGATAAGAAGACTAAGCAAGGGAAGACCAATATATGGGCTGGGTTGATGAGTACAGTTGGAATCACTATTAGAGGAAGACAATATATCGACGCTCAAACAACACCAGACACATCAAATATTCACTTGAAATCTATTCCTAGATTGAAGTCTTGGGAAGAAGACAGTTACCATAAATCCAGAAATGGGAATCAAGGAAGACCATCTGAACAGAACAAACGCATAAACAGAATTGATAAGATACAGACCACGAAACAGTCACGGAATATCCATACTTCGTCACTACCTTCATCACCACCACCACAACTACGACAGACAACAACCCCAACATCAACAACACCAACAACTATAGATACAACAGTACCGACTACAAGGCGATCTAAACAAAAGGATAAGAAAACCAAGAATACAGATACTATAAAACTATCCACACAATCGGCTGATAAATCAAAGAAGACAGCAGGGGCGAAAACCACTAAGAAGAACAAGACTTCTATTATACCAACTACGAAGACTACCACCAAACCAACTGCAGCGTTGCCGGCAAAACCAACAAGATGGTGGAAAAGGAAGAGCAAGAAAGAAAAAACGGCCCACAGTGTACGCACCTCCAAGACTACTGACACACTTGTCACTAAACCCGAAGTCATTACAGTGGCATCAACAAAGTCGTGGGATAGGAATGGTAAGAAGAAAACGAGATATCCAAGCCATGCGACAGTCAAAGGCGTCAAAATAACTAATGCACCAAAGAAAACGGCAGATATATTTACCATGAAATCAACGAAGTCGTGGCAGAGATTGGACAAGAAAGAGCAGACAACCAGAACGTATGTTAAGACCAAGTCTACAACTACCAAAGGATTAGAAGCTGTAGAAACTAAACTACACACAACCAAATCGTGGAAGAGAAAAAGCGGGAGTGATTCCCCCTCCCGTATGAAGAATGGAGTGAAGCTCATGACAACAGATGCGCCAAAGTCCTTCACGACCGTTGCCACTGTGAAAGTAACCAGATGGTGGAACAGAAAAGGTATTAGAGGAAAACCTACAAGTACAAGTCCTACTAAAATCGAGTCTAAGCCAAGGGATGGGAAAAGAACATATTTTACAGTCAGACCAACCAGAGCGTGGCAGCGGGTAGGAACCAGTAGCCAGAAAACACATTTCGGAGGGAAACATTTCGCAGGAGTTTCCACAAAACCACCGGTTTTCATCAAAGCAAAAACGACCAAATCATGGAAAAGACCTAGGATGACAACTACTAAGGGTTCACAAACGTCTACCCATAGTAATAAAAATGCAGAAACAAAGAGAGGTTACCCTAGGGCTACAACAAGGTCATGGAGAAGACGAACGACTGAAGTTAAATCTACAAGTACTAGCAGAAACGCTAAGGGAAAGAAAACCACGGATGGGACGAATCTTAAAACAATATCGAAAAGCGTGTCAACTAGTCACAAACCACGCGTAATGGGGTCCAATTCATCGAAACACGTAGACATTTCAGGCAAAACAACACGCCAGAGGTACGTGGTAACTACGAAGACTGTATTGCCTAGAAAGCAGACCATTGAAGTGAAATTGAAATCCACAGAGAAAACACATCGAGCTTCAGAGAAAGGAAGAAAAGCAACGACAACAAAACAATCCACAATGAAACCAGCCCTTGAGACGACGTCCTTTCCAACAAGGTCAACTGCATCATGGTTGCATAGAGGGAGATCTACTAGTCAAATGAAGAAGAAAACAACGTCGATTAATGGTAAAGTCCACACCACAGGAGACCCTCTACGAACTCCAGCTCCGAAATATAAAGGGCAGACTACAAACTCAGGGAACACACCGGACATTTACGGAAAGACGAAGCTCAAGGGAGCAACAGTTCATTCAAGAAATGCCAAAAAGGATATCATGGTGACACCTGCTACTTCAGAATCCAGTACCAAGGGAAACCAGGGATGGAATCTGTTCGAATTCCTTCCTCACATCCTTGGAAATATGTACAGCGGGGACCTAGTCAACAAAACAAAGTCAAATCCGAACTCAGCGGCAGCAGGAAGAACATCAAGACCAAGCACTTCACTGAAAACAGTTTCGTCTAGCAGAAGTAACATCCACGGCTACTCAGTAACACCGAAGCGTCAACAACCGCCCACAGCTTCTCCAAGGGAAACGACAAGCCTGAAGAAAGATACTTCAACGAGATCAAAGAAGCATACAACACCGTCTTCAAAGTCAGGAAATCACAAGTCTAAGGCAACAGGAGACGGTCTAAGAAATAAGAAAAACAGTTTGAGAACTTCAACACCGAAATATACCTCAGTGAGGACAAGAACGAATGTTACTGAGAAATCCAAGATGAAAACTCTGCCGTCTACAGTAAAGACAAGCAAGACTGCCTCTGAAAGAACAACGATGAAGATGTCAACAACAATAACGACATCGACAAGAGCAACAACGAGAAATGCTACGAAGAAAACGATGACTAGCACGACTATTTCGACTACAGCCGCAGCTGTCTCTAAGCCAACCACTGGGATATCGCTAGGTGAAATACTAACATCATCCTCCAAACCTGTGACAATTACTCTCACTTTACCGGACAGGATAACCATCCCTGAATCAGAAATAGACAATACGAAGAAATCAAAAGGCAAGCACGATCTACGAAAGGATAGTAAAACGAAGACAACTAAAAAGAAGACTACTATGCCTACATCTACTACCACAGTGAAGAATACTACTGTTAGCAAGAAAACCACCACTACAATAAAGAAGAATAATGTTAACAAGAAGACCACCACTACAGTTAAGAAGAATAATGTTAACAAGAAGACCACTACTACAGTTAAGAATAATGTTAACAAGAAGACCACTACTACAGTTAAGAAGAATAAGGTTAGCAAGAAGACCACCACTACAGTGAAGAAGAATAAGGTTAGCAAGAAGACCACCACTACAGTGAAGAAGAATAAGGTTAGCAAGAAGAAGAACAATGCTAGCAAGAAGAAGACGGATTCTAATGTGAAACATATAGCAGTGAAACCTACGAAGAAGAAGACACAACACAAGGGCATTGGTATAAATATAAATTTAGGAAAACCTACAGTTAAAAAACCCAATTCAAAAACAAAACAGAGGATTGACAATAAGAAGATTGGAATTAATGTGGATAAACCCATGTTGAAAACAAAATCTAAACCGAAATCAAATACCAAAGATTCTAAGACTATTGGTATCAGTATAGACAAACCAGTGGTAAAGAAACCGGACAGTAATAAGAAAGGTACACCTGTGAACAGTGCGCCTAAACAGAAGATTATTTTACTGAACAGCACGGCAGATGACGGGCCTAGACTCCACGTTCCCAATGACGGCTTGTTCGTGCCAGGAAATACTAAGATTGTGAAAGTAGTGACTTCAGAGAGAGACGAGAATGGGACACTTCACGAGGAGGAGGTGCTGGTGGCCATTCCGTCCAACTCGGAGGCCCAGCACATAGGGCTGCAGGTGAAGAGACTGAACATTCAGACTGTGTTTAACCGGTACTGGCCCGCCATCCTGGGCTTGACGATAGGCACCGTGTTCCTGGTGGCCGCTGTCCTCACATCAGTGGCCTGTAGGGCGCAGAGGTACGTAAGACCCTTGACCCATCCTCGAACACCAGGCTAAACGACGGAGGGTATGTTTAGCCATGATAGCCTGGTGTTCGAGGATGCCCTTAACCGTGTGCCATCTTAATATCTGTTTGTCTTTTATACTATACGAATTGCAAGTTGCTCCTAGCCATTGTTATTCTCAAGGGCGTGTCGCATAAGGATGAAATAATCCCACAGCGACATAAGCAACGAAGTCTATCAATCAATATTATTGGTCTGGAAATGTATGTAATATGATCATTTAACATGTGTAGGTTTTATTAAAGTACGCAACTCAGACGTAGAGTATGAACGCGACGTCACTGAAGCTCCATCTGAAGGACTATAGAATTATGATACATTTTAAATGCATGCTGTTTTAAACATACGCAAAAGGTGTGATTCCAATGCAGTTTAATATGCCATCTTACTGTTCTTATACCTAGAAAGCAATTTCACAGTCCAACTAATAAATGTAATCAAATATAATGTTGCTTTATCTAGAAGTATGTAGCAGTTCATGCACTACATAACCTGACATCCTCTAGGACCACATAAAGTCAATAGTGTGCACTCCACAGCAATGTTCATTCCAAAGACTTCACATTCAGCAGAGCAAACCTCATGTAGAATCAAACACAGATATCTGCAACCATCACCATGCTTGCAATTTCATATTGAGAATGTAACATGTGACTTTCAAATTTGTACTACGGATGAAAACAATTTGGCTAGATGAAGATGGCATTACACACCAGTTCACCTAAATTAGCAATATTGTCTTACGAATCTCTGACATTTCAAAGGCCATAAAGCACGTTACATTGCTTAGATTATTATTTGTTCAAACATGCGTGTTTCCATATATGTAAACAACCTGTGTTTACTATTCAGCATAGTAAAATATGAGCAACATGTATTCGTTTTTTAAAGGAAGCCAACGCACTGTTTAAGTCAGGTACAGCAGTCTAAAGCTACCACTAGTCATTTGAACTTATAAGGTTGTAAATAAAATGTCTTTATACCGAATCCCGTAATATTTTACCTGAGTTAGCATACAGTACAACGTTGAAGGCGTTCATGTCGAATATTGAACTGGCCCAGAGATTGTGGCACGTTTTTGAGAACGAACTTATGCTCAACTCAAAGTCGTCTTCACACATGACTATATAACATTTGAGTTTGAGCATGATCTCTTACTCAAGACGGGTTGTAATCTGGGCCTGGGATACTGTTCCACAAGGTTCGATGATGTCGGTATATAAGAGCAATAGAAAAATACCAACTTCCACTAATCTGTGCTGTAGTACCTAGTTACTGGGGGATCTCCTCCTACAAAAACACACCAAGGAATGACCTTTGAGATGCCATGAACATGTTGCTAGGACTTACTCGCATACATTACCAACAGCATAACGTGCTGCTCTTTGTAATAGTTGAAAGTGCGAATTAATTATCGTATGCCTGGATAACATTAACTTTACGATATGGTCACACTCTTCACTGTAATTAGTGTATTGATTGGGACACACATAGAGTATGCCTCTTTGTTGGGACAGCTTTAGTCCTTGTCAAAAACGTTTCGTGGCAATATTTTCGATTTTTAATGATTTCTGGCATTTTTCAAAATATCTTTGAAAATGACTAGTACAGTTTGGGCGATCTACTACATACACTCCGTCGAGTATCACTATGATTTTAAACGTGACAGAGTTAGCGGTTTCGTCTACAAGTAGAACTTGCCTTGTTAGTTATGTAGAGACTAGGTATCGTAAGTATACGGGGATTTAGTGGCGTATATCTTAGTACATCGACCAACATAATATTATGTAATCAAGTCTCACGCAATGATTGGAAGCTCGGATGCACCCTGAGGAAAACTTTAATACGGTCATGAGAGGTGAAGTCTGCCCGCTTCGTAAAACTACCCAATAACTGCATACTAAATCGTCTTGCTTGAACGTAACTTTAATGTTAACTCGCGATTAAATATCATACCTAATAGAAATAAACAAATAATGACCAATTTTTAAACATATTTTCATTCGTTTGAGGACAATGCTAAATTTTGTGCACTAACGTATCGTTTCAGATTATACGTCCAACGTACGAGATACGACCAACCACAGCACCTGACAGAACCCCCGGACACCAGTGAATACTCGTCTTCAGCGGCATCCTTGGTGTCTGAAGCGACGAGATCGTCAATACGGTTATAGCATCGGTAGTGTGTGCGTGTGAGTGTGCGTGTGCGTGTGTGCATGTGCGCGTGCGTGTCAGAAAATGCAAGTGAATGGAAATGCTGAAATGGATGGTATGCTGTGTCAAAATATATATTGTGTATAGTTGTATGAATGTAATTACTGTACATGTACTCTACTTTGCTATAAATAATATTGTACATTGTAAGAGTTGGATCCAGACATTTAAGGCATCTGTATTTTGCTCAACATGTTAATGATAGCAATGCTGTACTCTGTATAGAAGCCCTGTGAGAAACCCGCTGTAAGTATACTATAGATGTGAAGTATGCTGAAATATGTACATAATAGCCAATACATACAAGATATATTGTACATTCTAAAATAGTTCTATATTGATGAAAAGAACATTGGTATCATTGGAACTTTCTGTGAACATGGGAACTAAAAGCCGTGATGGACGACAGAAAGCAACGGATGTTTGTACATAATATGTAAATATGTAGATATGTGTATATTACGGCTCTATAGACTGACATTAACTCTACATTGGATTGCGTAACATTATAGACTTGGACTTCATCCATCCACGCAACTGTGTATACTAATGAAATGAATTGTACATGTATACTTGACAAATAAAGCTTTCATGATAAATAAGATAATGTTTATTATGATTCATAGAGAAGTTTGAATATATGCGAGTGATGCATGCTCGTGTTCAATGGACAATTGCAATTACATTGTTCTTATTAGCATTTCCAAATAATACTTATATATATATTCCGAAAACCAAACGAAAAAGGATGAATAAAAGAAAATATACACTTGGAAGTCAACTATTTCCGTTTGACTGCGGAAATGGAGGTTCAGTCTAAATGGGAAATGTCCATACTGGTACCGTGTATTTCCCGGAATGATATAGTCTTAAAGGAGGAACACACTAGTATAGATCGACCACACTGTGCAGTAGAGTACGATTTACACTACCCAAACTCAAGAGACACACTCATCCTATAACATATACATGTACTATTCTACAGATACAATCAAGTTCAAAGGAAACATTCTTAACATTGGAATAGTTGCGCGCTTCACGTATCTGATGGAGTTGGCTTTGTATGCTGAGTTTGAGGATTGACATCGAAGAGAGAGATATATTTACCCCAGGACAATAGTAAATGTATTCTTAAAAAGAAAACGCCAGTTGGAAATTGATCTCCCAGGTGTCCTGAATGAGCACTGCCTGTGTACGTGTTTGTTCTGATGTCCACCATCCAGCCTCCAGACTGTGCAGACAGACTGGATATAAAAAACATCACCCGTAGATCCATATTCAGTCTGAAGAATTACGTGTCAAACATATGAAATACAGTGTATAGTAGTGATAGAACGTGTCTATGCTTTATGTAGACTAGCTATATAGAAGCTACCGTATACTAGTTAGCATTCCTATTTCAATATCAAACGTTCCCATTACCAATAATAATACATCTCATAGACCTGTCCAATGTATCGTGTAGATGCATCCAAACAGACCGACTGCGGACACACCCAATGTGTTACACACGCACGCTCACATACAAACACACACACACACACACACACACACACACACACACACACACACACACACACACACACACACACACACACACATACACACACACACACACACGCGCGCGCGCGTATACATATACCATACACACCCTGTGCCTTTATGCGTGTAGCTAAATGACACACTAGTATATCTGACAGTTCTGCTGTAACCTAACACCTACTGTTTCTCCAGGCCTGTTCGTGGACGTCGGCAACAACTACTCCGTTCTTGACCACCCCAACATCTGCTTCGTCTACGAGTACGTCGGCTCCAAAGACGAAGAGAAGAGTCAGGGCGACTTCGTGAGTAAATTACCACGTGTTATATCAGGAGAATAATATATTCACATCCTATTGTTACCAGGCGAATAGTATTTTCACATACTAGTATTGCAAGGCGAATAGTACATTAACAACCTATTGTTACAAGGCGAATAGTACATTAACAACATATTGTTGTTAGGTGAATTTCTATTACCGGTACAACGTAGGAGAATAGTGCATTCTTGTAGAGAGTCGCATGGCATCGTATGAAGCAGCAACCACTTCTTGTTGATATCAACACAGTCATTACGTAACGGGCAACAGTAATTACTTCTAGCAGAGAAATGGTTAAACAACCAATTTGACTTACTTGTAATCCCCATGCCTTGAATATACAAACTTCAATTTCACAAAAGCCACTGGAATACGTACTTAAGTCTGCGGGATGCAAATCTTCAGATATTCATTTTCCATTTTAAATCTCTTAAATTCACTGAAATACACTTATAATCGATGCCCAATTGTAATGTGCGTCCACGTTACAGCACAGGATAATGTAGGCTAATGTAAGCTAGGGCAGGGATTCGTTCAAGATCCAATACATATCGATATGTAGTAATATGTATCGCTAAAGAAGCCGTTCAGCCAGCACGTGTAGTAATACGTATTAATACTTTTCACTACGGGTCTGGAGGCTGTAGTGTTTTGTAGGAAAACTCAAAGCATGAAGGGAATGGACTGGACGCACGCACAAATCGATTTCCTGTCATTATCCTACTAACCCGTTCAAGATAGAATACATGCAATACTAAACACTAGAATACTTGTATTGGAAGCATTTAATGGAAACTCTCACAGGTGGAGATTCACTGTCCTTCGTTTCAGGATTACATCAGTCGTATCAAGTGGGTTGTTCTCTAACTCTCACAGGTGGAGATTCACTGTCCTCGCTTCACGAGTGTTACAAATGTTTCAGGACTACATCATGACGTTCCCGTTCCGATGGTCGGAGATGCTGCAGAGCGACCTGGGACTGAGTGAGCACGGCTTCAAGGCGCTGCTGTTCAACCGGCACGAGATGCAGGACAACGCGTACCTCGAGGACGTCGAGAAGAAGCCGGTGGATGTCCTCAAAGCCAGATTTGATGCGGAGTCCGTGTGACAGGGAGCAGGTTGTTCCAACTCAGAATCTTGAGTCCGTGTGACAGGGAGCAGGTTGTTCCAACTCGGAATCCGGAGTCCGTGTGACAGGGAGCAGGTTGTTCCAACTCGGAATCCAGAGTCCGTGTGACAGGGAGCAGGTTGTTCCAACTCGGAACCCGGAGTCCGTGTGACAGGGAGCAGGTTGTTCCAACTCGGAATCCGGAGTCCGTGTGACAGGGAGCAGGTTGTTCCAAATCAGAGTCTGTGTGACTGAACATGTTCCAACTAGGAGTCCGTGTGACAGTTGTAGTGTGTTGGAGAACAAGACATTCAGCTTTCTTATTTTCAACTGTATTCCTAAATCAACATGCTAAGTTACTGTCTATACCATGTAGTCTAATGAGCTTCTTGCCTCATGCAGTGAAAGGGTACATCTAAGGAGACTATAATGCATATATGTACCACTATGTTGATAGCTACACAGACTCTGTGTAGAATAGTCTGTGTAGCTATCAACAAACTGTTCAACACAGAATCTGTGGCCATTCAACTAGTTTAGACCTAGTCTAGTTTACAATACGGTTGTGTACTTTACTATCTGTAATCAAACTTTTAGCATGACGGGTACCTATGTTTACTGATCTAGTTTAGCCCTCAAGCTTACAGAAATCTCACCACAATCTCAAGTCAGTTTATTATTACCCCCTTCACATACACAGATTTTTCTTACGAGTCCTTACGGATCGCCAACTCGTAGTCAATTGCAAGAATCCGTAAACAACTCGTTGGTATCCGTAAATAACTCGGAAGAACTCGTAGCCAACCGTTAAAGAAGAGGCACATTTTTGACATGTCAAAAATCTTCTTACGATTGTCTACCGATTGATATATCCGTAAACAACTCGTAAATAATCCGTAGTGTATCGTAAACCGCTTGCAACAACACGTAACCATCCGTAAACT
>JAUTBZ010131061.1:0-14168 GCA_032361785.1 Lepetodrilus galriftensis
TCCTTGGTAACTGGGCATGTGTCGGACACAAAGTACATACAGAACAGCTAGAAAGGAGCAGCCCCCTGTCCAGAATGTGCGTCCAATACTGTCAATGGAACACCACCATAGTCTGCTACTGCATTTATATTAATGTAGATTTTATACACGCTTCATTCAATATTGAAGCTCTCATATAATATCTAAACTAGCTGTTGTACAATAAATGAATGGTTTTGAATACAAATTGCACTTTTAACAAGTTATATGTAAATACAAAGAAATGTACAGCATGTTGACAACATTGTATAAACAGTAAATATGGATATATAAAACCTTGAATCTATACATATACATTACAAAATGTAAATGGATATTCATATGTAAATGGAAAAACATATGAAAAATAGATCTATAAACATATTCCACAAAACAATATTACAGTATCAAAATCAAGCTTTCGTTAAAATACTACAAAATTCTGCATCATATTGTTACATGTAATTTTGATTTCAATCAACATGTTCATGACGCTACCACGAATGGGAGTGGTATTGTAGATAAACATGTTACTTTGCAGATCCATAAGATGTACAAAATTGCAAAGAGCTGTATTGTCGTTTCCAAAAATACCACACCACTAACATAACTGAAGATGTATTATTATTATACAATGTTGAAAATAGTTAGAACAAAATAATTTTCCGATTTTGGAAGATTATATAGTTTGCATTGTGATAGATTTTATTCAATCTTCATTGAATTCTGAAGCTCTCATAAACGTTAACCCTCACCCTGCTGAAGACAACTTGCCCAATCACATGCAGAAATAGAACACTTGGATTTTATTCAGCAGGGAGAAGGTCAACTAGCTGCACTATTCATTTTGTATTTGCTATATTCAAATCCTTTACTTGCCAGATCACGATTTTGGAAAGTAACCCTAGGGAAGATGTAAAAGTCACATTCATAAACAATGAAGTCCGATGCCATTCAAATTCAAAACAACATTACAGTATTAGTAAATCTATAAAAATACCGTAAACACAATCTGAGCACTTTTGATTAATTTAAATGCCATTCAAATTCAATGTAATACAAGATGCCTTTTATTCCATAAAAATAAAATCTGTCAATTAAAGTACTTGACTGGAATTCATTTACCCAGACCATGAGTAACAAACATCCCTGATAAATATTATGGAATTACTACATCGTCACGACAACTCGCATCTGCTCATAAAATAGTATTTAAAATATAAATATTTTCTTGCACAACCAGGTTTAGATATGAGAAGTTACTATTTGCAATTGTTCACTGGCAAGATAAAATTGTATGAACATGCATGCACATGAAACATGAGAAATTAACCTTCTCCATGCTGAAGGCAACCAGAGGTGCCCTAAAGGGCAGGGTCTGTGTCTAATCCAGCAGGGAGAGGGTTAAAGAAAGAAATATGTTTAAATATATTATGATGCAGAGATCGTGTAATATGAAAATATCATTATGAAATTATATATAATTGTTTACAAACATTTTAATCATTATACTTTTCACAAACTTGTTTGTATTACACATCTAATTGCCCATTTATATAAATATTTCACGCAAACATTATAAAATGAGCATACTGATAATTACACTCCTGTATCAAAGGAATTCACCCTCTCTCGACAGCTCGTACTATTTATTAAAAGTATAGTACTATCAGTGAAGATAGTATTTCAAGCTGATAGCCCTGTGGGTAGAGGATGAATAGGAAATAATATCTAAAAATATTTTCTTTAGATGCGGTTGTAAGCAGTTGAGACGGTAGGTTTTGAGAAACATCACGATAAATTATTTCTACCTGAGGGAATTTATGGTTATGAGATGAGAATAATGATGCGTTGTGTTAAATTGTTTACCGTCGTCTCTTCACAATAATAATAATAATAATAATAATAATTTGCATAAATAAAAAAAAGAAAGTATAATAATATTTATATATATATATATATCTATGCGTAGTTGAGAGCTTTTTTGTTGTTTGAGTTACCATTAGAACATCTCAATAAAAGAGAATTGAAGTCCAATAAAAACTGGAAAAAATACATCTTAGTTAACAGACAAATATGTCACTATATATTAATAATGAAGAAATATCTTAAACTAGTAACAGAGAAATATATCAATAAATATTTGGTCCTTTCGTGTTTTAAACGACGCTATTCAAAATGATATGAGACTATTTAATCTATGGTCTGATTTGATGTCACTTTACCAGTTTTGTACCATGACTTATTTTTAAACAAATTGTATTGCAAGCAAACTTGCATAAACTACTCACGATACGATAAGTATGTCGTCTTCAGTAAAACTACTCTTTACATACCAGCTTTACATACCAGCTTTACATACCAGCTTTACATACCAGCTTTACATACCAGCTTAAAAGCTTGGAAGACAAGAAAGTACATGTATACACAATCAAATGGAACATTGGAAGACAGTATGGCAATCAAATTGAATCAATTAATATGAAAACAATGAGCACCTTTACTCTGAATATGTATACCCCATCAAATCTAAACAGGTATTATGTCAGAAGAATTCCTGTTCAATCATTATGAAATTTGAATGAGTTGCTGCAGGATTTGTTTACCCATTTGCGACGAATGAAATTCGATAAATTAACATTAAATTTCGAAATATTATGCAAGTCAAGATATTGCTAAACAACATTATATTCCAATTACAGTGCTCCCTCAATATAACGCCCTTCGATGCACCGCGGATTCGGATACAACGCGGGGTCCAACCCCATTTAAAACTAAACAAAAAACAAACGAACAAAAAACAGTTTTTTTCACCAATTATATTTCTTTATATAACGCGGGTATTATAACGCGGGTGACATGTCATGGACCCCAACTTCAGCGTTATATCGAGGGAGCACTGTACTATGAAAATTAATGTTTGACATAAATCTTGCATCATTTATTTTTTCTTTGCGTGAATTGAGCACATCACATTATGCTACCATGACAACGGAACATGTAACCATGGAAACATCCTCCTCAGCAGTGGGTTGGTTAAATACTGTTGTAAGACATATCAACATGCAGCAGTCAGATTGTAAGTCAACAATGCAGGAACTACCTATGGAAACAGGGAGTGACCGATGTAAATACTCATCTAACATTGTGATACACGCGAGGGTTAATAAACAACAAATTCAAAAACAAAACATGAACATTTCAATAATTCCTACATCTACGACATTTCCCTCCTATAATATAAAGCAAACCACTGACTTGAGACCACGTAATACGTATGTAATAAAACAACAAGGACTGAAACCAAGATGGCCGCCATTATGCGTGCGATTGAGTGTCGTTGGTAAACAGAGGGTTAACGAGTCTGTGGCCGGGTACGAAAGCCAGGCTTTGATTTCTATGCGGTAAATCCGGGTTGAGCACCAAACCATTGTTGCTATGGCGAGAGGGAACACTTTGAGGGAGGGATCGTTGTTGGGGCGGTTCGGGGAGAGGCACGTTCACGGGTCTGGCTTTTGTGAACTCTCGTCTCGGCAGTTTTTCGGGATTTTCCTTTCCGGCTGTTGCATTGTCAAAAGATTTCACTTTCCTAAATGACCTCGTTCTGTCTGTCACTTTGATATTTTTCACCGACACTTCAAATGATTTTGCACTTTCTTGTCGGTTGACCAGAGACTTGTTACTGTTTTCTCGCATGTGTTTGCTGCGCTCGGGCGTGGTGCTCCGGCTGTGACACGGCGTATTGTTCCGCGACCGGTGCAAATTCTCGTGACTCAAATGTCTCCGCACTGCCCCAGGAAGCAGATCGACCAGCGATCGACTTTTACTGCGAGACTGACGTTCCAGCTTCGGAGAGGTGTGACTAGACGACGCGTGATAACTGTTTGATTTCATGTAGTTGAGAACCTCCTTGCTGCCGACGTTCAAGAAATTCGGATTCGAGACAGATTTCCGCAGGTTTTCGTGGTGGGTTCCCTTCCCCATGAGTCTCCGGATTCTTCGGACGCTCGGACTTGGACTCCGTTCGACTACGAGTCCGGAGAGTCCGGGAATTCCCGGCCGCAGCACGTTGTAGTAATCCACGGATTTACTGCGATCCCGAACATCCCAATCCGCGCTGTTCCGGAACGCCTGCAGCTGAGTGAACGGCATGGGGGGCTTCTTGTTCATGTTTTCATCAACGTCCTTCTCGTCCGTGTGTACGCCGTCGGGTTCATCGGTATCGTTGTAATACAGCTGCAGCTTCATGTGATCGCTGAGGTCTTCGCAGCTGGCCGAAGCCTGCTTCATGTCGATGCTCGACTTGCTTTGGTTTGCTGTGTCCTGCGCTTCTTGGTACGAGTGTTCCGTTGATGCCGTCCCTTCTTCTCTCGACGCCGGCGCGAAATACTGTGCCGCCATGTAGCTGGTGTTGCTTATGATGGGCGAGATGTATCCCTTCGTGGTGGGATCGGAGTTCCGGAATCTCATATCCATTCCTCCGGAATCTGTAAACGACATTTCTAAACCGGGAGACTTTCCGTATCCGAGTTCGGACCCGTCGGATACTCTCTGGCTCATTCGGGGACTTGCTCTGTTTCGGAAAATGGCGTCCGGATTCATGTTGTCATCGGAAACAGGGCTGAGGTACCCGGAGGCCGATAGTCCCGGGGACGAAAAGTTCATGACATCGTTGAACGATGGCGGAGGCTCCCACTCCTGCATTCCCGGGGATTTCGGCGAGAGAGTAGTGGATCCGAAAGATTTTGATGTGGTCGGAGATGTCATTCCCATGTAGCCTTCTTGTACTTGAGAGTTACTTCCCCTTGGTTTTGGAACAGGTCGACCCAGGGCGCCGTTGGTGTGAGGAATCTTGACAGGTCTCGGAGGAGGGGCGGGAGGCCTGCCTGTCAATCGGGGCTCTTCTCCAATCTGATTGGCCGAGGAATGTGATCCCTGCCTGCTGTGAGAGCTGATTGGTGGAGAGGGTTGTTTATGTGACCCAGTTGATTGTCTTGATAATTGAGACCTGGGATGAGAATAACATTTATTAAAGATTCATTAATATTAATATTTAATAATATTGCTATGTTGTTTATTGAAAAGAAATAATCTTGATCATCATTTGCAAGAACATTTACATATGATAGAGTGAGTGAATATGATGGAGTGAGCGAGTGAATTCATACGTACGATAGTGTAGATTTCTGAGAGAAAGACGTGGGACCTCCATTCAAGAGCGGATTGTTGTTCTCCTCGATTCGAACTCCTGCAATTCCAACAGACAGATATACAATTATAACTGTCAATAATAAATAGATCTATGTCCAGAATGTAGTTAATTGCGATTCATATTTTTTTTATTGTATTGGAAAATCTAATTACAATTTACAACTTTATACAAGAAAACTAAATGGTATCATACAGATTATAACATTCTGGGGAAGAGACCTACATATCTGGCAAAACTTGCAAAATATCTATTTCGCAAAAATGTATAACATAAATCCTGTAACTTATTAAAATATTTAATACAATGTCAAATTTCACTTTGGGTTAAAAATATATCTTGCAAAATCATTTATTTAAAAATGTATTTATATCCAGCAAGAGTATGATGTTTAAAATGAAAGTTTATTATTTTTAATTACAAATAATAAAAAATACATAAATTTAAAACTCTAGCTGGATGACATCCTAACTTTTCACCAAATCCCCCTGTGATATATCTATATAAGCATATCTCACCCAGGGGTATGCAGTGCTCCCTCAATATAACACTGAAGTTGGGGTCCATGACATGCCACCCGCGTTATAATACCCGCGTTATATCAAAAAATATAATTGGAGAAAAAAAAATATTTTAACATTTTATTTTTATTTTTTAAAATGGGGTTTATCACATTGTACCCGAATCTGCGGTGCATCGAAGGGCGTTATATATCGAGGGAGCACTGTATCTACAAGCATATCTGACCTGGGACGATGTGGTTCCAGTTGGTGTGTAGAATGCGCGCGATGTGGGGGGAGGTCAACAGACAAGGCTTGATCTCGGTCAGGGTGTGCATGAGATCAAACTCGTGCAAGTAGTCTTCAATCTCCTGATCCGTGCCGCGGCGCGTGATCTGTAGACGGAGAGAAAAACACACTTTGAATTAACATCTGACTAGTCATGTGTTGAGCATGAAATTAAAAAATGCAAATGTGGTTCGTTATTTATGCATCAACACATTCTGGAAAGTCATTTTAGATTGAGACATGATTCTGAATAAATTTGAGGCTGGAAAAGAACATGTTGTGAAATAGTTTGCATGTTTTGCAATCTGAATCTTGGAATTAGCAACTATTGTTATAAATAAAATAAAATTTTAAAAGGTTCTAAATAAAATTCTACAAATATTGGAATGGGCATTCATGAAAACGCATTAAGGGAGATAACTCTCTACATTTACAATCAACCACTATTCCACATACAAACTTTTAAAACAAAATATCTTAAAAGAAACAATTTCCTTGCATTTAATTGGTAAAAATGGTTGGAAAAGTATGGTCTAATCGTAATAACACCATAGGAAATTTCTATTATACCATAAAAGAACAATCGGAATAATCATAGCTTAAGAAAATTCATTGCTGGAACTATAATTAAATTAGAGTAACAGCATATCATATTCTATAAATTAAAAATAAATAAAAATAAATAAATAAATAAAAATTAAATTAAAAATTAATAATTCTATAAATTACCGTCACAGCCTATCTGCCTGACAGCTATATGCTTCCGCTTCCATTACTAATTTATTCCCCCTCACCTTTGACCTGTCCAACGTCTCCATGATGTATTTGTCCAGGAGGTCGTACATGCTGCTGTCTTCTCCTGGCTGCGTGTTGAAGATGTAGCTGCCCTCGCCCATCGGCGCCACTCGGCCGGATTCCAGCGTCAGCATCCCGTGTCCCGACGACTCGTAGCAGCGGATGCTTTTGATTGGCCACTGAGCCAGGATACAGCGAGACTCCTGTAGCGGAGATGAGAACAGTCTGTTAGTAAACTGCATCGTGGATTCGAAACTACGAATAATACGTACTGTGCGTATTTAAATTGCACTAAATCTATGCTAGAGAGCTTGCAGTTGTCACCTATGGGTTAGATATTTCTGCTGCGACGTAAAGCATTAATTTAATCAATCAGTCAGAAAACTTGCTCATAGCGCTACATTAACCCTCTCCCTGTTGAAGGCGAGTTAAGTTGCCCAATCACATGCAGAAATAGAACACTTTGATTTTATTCAGCAGGAATTTTCTTGAGTACGATTTTGTTCACAACCATATACAATTTTAGCTTGAGCAAAAAATTGTTCTCAAAACATTTCATAATCTCTGGGCCTGGGCAATGGATCAGTGTGAACTCATTTCACCTAAGGTGTATGTATACAACCCATGCTATCAAAAATCTATCTCATCCTACTGGGTACCCATCCACAGCTGGGTGGATTGGAGCAGCGTTGATCTAAGCAATTTGCCCAAGGATTGGCATTAGTTAAGACTCGAACTGTGCTAGAATTGTGGCATGCCCTAGAATGGTAGTGTAATGTCCTAGAACGATATGGGTGTTTATGTGACTATTGTGGTACACATCTCTATTGTATCGTGATAATATATTTTTCATGATGACATACATTGATGGCGAGCGTCATCCCCCATGGCGATGCGTGTAGAACACAGTCGGTGCCCAAGGCGCCAATACGTCGCATGGCCTCTGAGTTCTCCGGCTGTACTCGTATCAGGTCGGCTGGAATGAAGAATTTAATTTTCAGACATGGTCCTTTCTTTGTCGAGTTCTAGCATCAAATTGGACAAGTATTAAAAAAATTATCAAAATCTATAATATTTCAACATGGTCAATAACAAAATACCAGTAAAGATACAGATAACAGATTTCATGTGTAAATGAACTTTTAGTGAAGATGCAGTATTTGAGAGTGGATAGTTCAAAAATAGTGTTTTCAATTTTAATTTTGGTTAGGTAAAATTAAATTAGAAAATGGAGTTTTTTTTTGTTTTTCATTCCATGAAGTATTTACCGAGATAATCTACGAAATAGGGGGGTCAATGCATTTCATACTATTTCATGCCAAACTATAATTGTAATCATTTACTAATCAAGCTAATGAAAAATTGTTAATCCATATTGTTTTTTACTACAAGAAACAATATCCTAAATTCAACGAAACAACTCTATTAATAAAATCAGTTGTAAGACAATTGTACTAAACGACGTATAAATTCTGGCTTACTACTACAATGCACAGATCTGGTAGGTTGTAAAGCGTGTAAAGTGGCTAATTATAGTCATATTGTATGTTGTATAATACAGAAGCTTACTAATGCAGACCTTGCTACAAGTGTGAGACGTAATCCCTCCCACATGCCTGCTTTCTAACAATGCCTGTAAACAATGGCAGATTATCTCCTCCCACGCCAGAAATACCTGTTGACACAATGCCATGGATAATCCCACCCCCCTTCAGGAATCCCCCCCCTCCTCGGGAATCTCTACTGAATCTCTCGAATATGTCTTGCCCAGGTTTGACCCTCAAGAATGTGTCTGAGTACCCACACCATATTGGATTATCTCAGATCACAAAATACCTGTAACCTACGGGCTGAAGAATGTCTTTTTGTTGAAAGCTTTAAGAATATGTCGCCTACTGTGGAACCGTGGAATGCATCCAGGATGGACGTTAACCTGTTAGCCAGAGTCATGCATCTTAACTGTAAAGCTGTACTAATGGCTAGCCTAGTAGAATGAATGATAGGGGCATCTTTCACCCATACACAACAAGCCCAGTAGAAATCGTATCGATTGATTTTACAAGAGTCATAAACCTAAAACCATGTGTTCATTTTAAGAGTTCTATTATATACAATTCTTATAGATCTGCAATAGTTCTGTAGAACTAATTATTTAAGATTTTAACTTTTCTATCACTGATGTAAAACTGCCTCCAATGTAAAGACCACCCACATGCAATGTAAAACTGCCTACCTGCAATGTAAACACTGCCTACCTGCAATGTAAACACTGCCTACCTGCAATGTAAACACTGCCCACCTGCAATGTGCGGGCCACCCACCTGCAATGTTCTCCTGGAGGCGCGCCTGCACCTGCAAGATGAGGACAAACATGTCCATAGTCTTCTGCTCCTCCGCAGACAAACATATCCGCCGTTCCGGACTCGTCACCTCGAAGACAAACGCTCGGTTCTTGGTATTCAGAATCTTCTCAATCCGGAAGGACGGATGCAGAAATATTCTGCCTGTGAACAGAGAACGGAACGAGTTTTGTGAGTTGATTATCGCTGGATGAACTCTACACTGATTCAAGTCATTTCTTTATTTAACCCTATCCCTGCTTGATTAGGCACAGACATGGCTTTCTTGTTTTAATAAATTAAATCCAAAATTATTCAAAAATTATGAAAAATCAAGGCCCCACATCTTGGTGGTTTTTAAATGCAATGAAGATTGGAATGCAATGTATGTGTATACAGAGTTATCTTTCTTAGTTCAACTGTACCAGCCCTGGCATATGTGTGTTACAGTGCAATATTATTTCAGGTTCACCTCCTACCATAAACACAACACTGTGATAACTTGACTCAACCTTGTGAGTGAGTAAGTGAATATGGAGTTTAACGTCGCTGCGGGAATCTTTCACCCATTTGCGACGAGACTCAACCCTGAACTCAGGCCCGAGGTCGGCCATCTACACACAAAAAAAAAGGAAATAAAATATTTTATTTGGTCACAAATGAGTAACCCTAGTGAGGAGGTATCATGGTGATTGACAGACCAGTGCAATAAAAGGTAACATAACCCCAGTGATAGCCCGAGGGGGGTAAATAACAATTACCGGTCCCTTATGACCTCAACAGTACACATCACTATAGAAAACATGAGTAATTTATAAGTATGATTCTTCAACAGTATTAAATTTAAAGCCATACTGTCAATATCATTTCGTAACCTGACTGTAGTTTCCATAATAATTAAACTTATAACTATAGACTCAATGTCAGAATATACATAAAGGTTTCATGGCCCGATCATAAAATAGTTTCCTTATCATAGTCGAAGATTAACATAGTTTTATAATTATAGCAGTTATCCTGGTTATAGTCAGATAATAGTTTCATAGGCTATAAACTTTCATTGTGGCAACTGGAGAAGATCATCTATTTGCATGCAGTATGTCATGTGCTATATCTCAAAATGTTCATATTCATATTATTATTTCATTATTATTATTATAAAGCCATAGCTATTTGATTCCCTGGATTACAGATCTGCCGACCAGATCTTTTCAATTAAAAAATAAATAAAAATTATTTTTATTATATTCTGCCAACAGTACATGTGTACATTTGGTTAATTCTATATAGGATATGTCCACCATGATTGCAATAATAATTTGTATTGAATAATTCTTACTTTATAATAAAGTATTTCAAGGATATGTTGATCTGTTTGTAGTGGAAGAAAAACCTGTAATACCGTAACATTGTGCCATTGCAAGACACCTCACGTAAAAACTGACAGAAATAAACCAAAGATGATAACATAACTGTGTTAACTGCAATCTACACGGCTATCACACTTGAACCCTGTTTAATATTCAAACTAGGACATTTTAAATTTTATTTGTAGCCTGATACCTTTTATGATATTCACCAGACACACTAACTGATCAATGTGCCGATTATTTTTACACTACACTAGTAAATCACTGCAAAGATGGAAGTGATGAAATTAAGTACCTAATTTCACATAACTATACATAAGCGCAAACAAATACACACAATCATATCTATTGATCAAGAATGTCGAAAAAATTCTCTTCGGCCCCAATAAACACACTGAGCTCGCACATTCCACTAGTCATAACTGATTACCTATATTTTCTACTTATACGCAGCGAGTACACTCGGCAAACAACAGTACACCCACGACTGAAGGTATCAGTCGACAGTTTGTGATGGGTCACTCTTTGGCGAGTTTGTTTTTGTGTAACCAACAGCTTCACTCCTTAATTGTTGAGTTTCCGTGTAACGTGTACAGCAATTAACAATAGAAGGATGTGTGTACACTTTCACAGCTAATACAGCATACTTGAAGTTCCAAAGGGCAGCCGTTTATGCATGACTGGCTGCGGCCGAGATTTATATATTTATGTATGATATCTCGTGTGACATCTACTTCGTCTACTCTCGCTTCTATACCAGCTCCCAGCTGTAGGCCAGGTCATTCTGGACATCAGGTCATTCTGGACTTTACTGGAGATGTGACTGCTTACATGTGACTGCTTACACATTGTGACCACATAAATGTGACTGCATGTGACTACTCATATGCTATGACTACTCCTTACTTGCTATGGCTACCACTAAATGATTTCTTACATGCGACTAATTTACACATGTTTAGTTAGTACTTGCAGTAAATTTACAAATTTGACTGCTTACATGTGAATACCTAGTAGTTACATATGAATATGGACCCCCCTAGCCATAAGATTAATATGATAATCATGACACATCAACACACCGTTCCTACACCCACATGGACTGAAGTGTAATACATAAATAAATAAATAAATAAATACATACATACTCTAGAATACAAATTCCTAAAGCATTGTATAATATATGTATTATACTATTAGTGTCTAGAAAGAAAATAATAATAATAAAGCATTCTAAAAGTATTTGTTTATTATCATGATTATACTTATTAACAATTATTACACTATTTATTATGCTACAATATTTAGTACACTATTCACCACAATATTTAGTACAATATTTACACTATTTACAATAGTATTTAGTATAAGATTTGGTACGATATTTAGTAAAATATTTACCACAATATTTAGTATAATAATACTAGAGTATTTAGTACAATATTTACCACAATATTTAGTATAATATTTACTACACTATTTACAACAGTATTTAGTATACAATTTGGTACGATATTTAGTACAATATTTACCACAATATTTAGTATAATAATACTAGAGTATTTAGTACAATATTTACCACAATATTTAGTATAATAATACTACAATATTTAGTACAATATTGTACTATAAAATACAATGTTCTACAAGCCTGCATGGTATACATAACCATGACAAAGTTATTCCAACTATGTGCAAGGTTATAAGCAACAGATAGCCGTGGCAGGATCAGTGCTGTGATAAAGTTGAGGTATTTCCACTCGGAGCTGTTAATTAACGTGATTAATGCCGGGCCGGGGTGTGTGCACGCTACATTGTCCTGAGATCACTTCACGGTGGGAGAAGTGAAGCAGGTTTAACACGATCATTGCAGACCTCACTGAAAGAAATTTCACAATCTGCGCTACTACTACTACTACTGCTGCTGCTGCTGCTATTACTGCTGCTACTACTACTACTACTGCTACTACTATTACTACTACTGCTACTACTACTACTACTATTACTACTACTACTATTACTACTACTACTACTGATACTACTACTACTACTGATACTACTACTACTACTACTACTACTGATACTATTACTACTATTGATAATACTACTACTACTATTACTACTACTACTACTACTACTACTACTACTACTACTATTACTACTACTACTACTACTACTTCTATTACTTCTACTACTACTACTACTACTACTACTACTACTACTATATCGTACATTTGACAACTGTGATTTCATAGTCAAATAAAGAATGGACTATCTTATATGCATGCACATGCACGTGCACCGAGTGTTGACAAACACATCACTTTATTCGTAAACAATGGCATTACATCCAATAGAATATTAATTACGACAAAGCTCCGACGGTTTGACTCGATGGTCGAATACGACATGTTTGGTCGAGGGATTAATCTCATTTGTATAAATGTCATTTACGACTCCAGTCAATGTCACTCTACGGACGTCCGGTCTGCCGGACAATATTAATTTAATCACAAGTCTGCTGGCATTGCCGCGGGGATATAATATCAAAGACGTTTTATGTTTTATATAAATATACAGTATATACATTTATTTTTTCTCTCTCTCAAACTACCGCCTGTAGTAGAATGTTTGACCTTCGAAGGTAAACATATAATATGCATTCTCCATATCACTGTATGTGATTATTATGAGAATAAACTCTGTTGTTCTGTTCTGTTCCCTGGTTCGAATCCAGTTCCGGTAACCCGGAATCAATGTTACCTTCCTGGTATCATCATGATAGGATGCGCTGTCTGTAGAGTGGCAATACAGTTATCATCCTTGGTTTTGTCAGTACCAGCCGGTGCTCGGTGCTCGCAGGTTTACTGTAACATTCAGCGCTACGGATGTTGCGGGTTTACATCGGCCCTAAACTGACTAACCGTGATGTAAGTCAAATAATATTGAAAGCGGCTCTAAACCCCAATTAAAAATAAGAAGTAAAAGATAATACCAGAATAATTTATTTAATTTATTATTGCACCATTCCTTTTCGAAAATGCTCGGAAGACTGAAAAAATAATTCCTTATATGGTATAGATGTACATGTGAATATTACGAGTATAAGTCCTCATTTTCCATTGATCAGAGATGGATTTTACTTTGTAATCTCTTGTGGGAATAGCTCACTAATCCAGACGACAAAAGAGACTCAAGTCTTCACATATCTCGAGGGAGAATGGTTATTCGAGTTACCAGAATATTTAATACCAGACATTTTACACAGGAACACATTATGCTATGATTAATATAATAAAAGAAACACATTATTCGCATTAGAAAATAATTACAAGTTCTATTGTATTGTTGTTTATAATGAATATACCATCAGGTCCGATTAGCAGTCTCGGGGGCGTCCACCTGATGTTGCCGATAATGTGAATTTATTTGTTCTTGGAGCAATGATAACATAATAACTTATGGAAGCGGAAATATGGGTATTGCGATAGTAAATTACAAAGTACTTTCACCAGCAAGACTGACACTGGTCTGTAGCATTATCCTTACATTACAGCAGCAAATGTTACGAACACGGCACACATGCATTTCTCTCTCTCTTTCTTTCTTTCTCACGAACACGACACACATTGCCCATCACCCTCCCCAC
>JAUTBZ010131072.1:0-14167 GCA_032361785.1 Lepetodrilus galriftensis
TCTCCCGAAATTAATACGGAAGAACGTGATTTGGCGACTTGTTCTGCAAGGCGAACTACCGCTCCCATTTTTGAACTTCGATAAATTAAATCCGCATCTGATACTCGTTTATCTCGAAGAGATACGATTTCCCGATGTAGCTTAATATGTTCAATAGAACGCTCAAGGGTGAGCATCACTTCATCAAAATTAAGGGGTTGGGTGAGGTAGTGGCGAGCACCAAGACGCATGGCCTCAATCGCATTATCGATCGTTCCATACGCGGTCATAATAATGCAACATAACTCAGGATCTTTTTGATGCACTTCGCGAATCAAATCCAATCCGTTCATCAAAGGCATCCGTAAATCGGTAAGAATTACATCAGGACTAAACTCGTCAACAAGCGCAAGTGCTTGAATGCCATCTGCGGCTTGAGCGGTTTGGTAACCTTCTTGTTCCAACAAAGTAGCCAACGCTTTTCTTGCGGAGGCTTCGTCATCAACAACGAGAATTCGAAAAACGTTCATTTTCCTTCTCCAGGTAAAAGAATGATAAATTCGGTACCCGCGCGGGAAGATGTCGCTTCAATCGTTCCATCGTGGGATTTTATAATTTGTTTAACAATAGGAAGACCCAAACATGTGCCTTCGGCTCGAGTTGTAAAAAAGAGTTCGAACATTTGGATCATGTCTTTCCCACTCATCCCACAACCATTGTCAGCAACGATAATCCGGTACCGATTTTCGGTAAACCCGAAGGTAATGGTGATTCTTCCCTTTTCATCGATCGCATTCGCACTGTTTTGAATAAGATTGATGAGCGCTTGTTTAAGACGATCGAAGTCTCCAAAAATAGTAAACTCGTCTACTTCGTGATCGTGTTCGAATATCAATTCGATATTTTTTTCTAAAAGGGTCTCATTAAACTGATGTTTTAACGTACTCTCCATTTCACTCGGTGGGAAATTTCGACAAACCAAATCAATGGGGCGCGTAAAGTCGATCATATCCGTCATTGTTGTTTTGATACGTTCGATCTCATCTCGAAGATTCTTACAGATTTCGATTTCCGTATCGGTAAAATTACCACCGCGTTCAAGTAAGCGAAGGTTAAGTACCAAAGAATTAAGCGGGTTTCGAATTTCATGCGCCATCCCCGAAGCAAGGGCCATCGGCGTCTTCAACTTTATATCGGTGACATAATCCCAATAAGACTGCACCATGATCATTAAATCGATGTCCAAAGCCCGTTCCACAGCTGGCCAATCATCCACGAATTGAGTTTTAGAAATAAGCGCAAAAAGCTCGGTACGAATGATGTTCATCGCCCCAAACATAAATTGTGGTTTTAAACCAACCTCTACGTGAACTTCGCCAATTATCCATCTTCGGTGGCAGTACTTCGTATCCCTTTCCTCTAAAAAAAGTTCATTTAGCCAAACAAATAGCGTCTTGTGCAAACGTTCCATTTGGTCAGCGCTTTCAAACACATTTACAGTGTGTCGATTGGATTGATGGGCGAGATAAAAACGATTGACTACAGTCTCAAAATCGTCAGAGATATATCTATGAATATTACGTAATTTATCCACATCAGCGGAGGTAAATCCAACGTACTCCAAAAGATCGGCGAACAATCCTTCTTGTGGTAACGCTCTCTTACGAGGTGAACGCATTTTATCTTTTCTCCATCTAGAGTTCATTTCGCTTCTCCACTTTCAGAATTCATATCGGGCTCCTTATAAAGCGGAGCATCGTTTAACATTCTGATCGGTGGAGAATCCACATCATCAAATTGCTTGTTATTCACGGCCCATCGAAACGCGAGCCCAGCCGTCATAGCCAGAAACAAAGAAAAGGGTAGAAGAATGTATACAATCGTCATATCGCCACCCTCAATAACGCTTCCCGTTTCTTGAAAGAATGCATCTTTGCCCCTGAGGTGGTGATCAGAACGAGGATAAGCGAACTAATCGGCATAGCTACCGCTGCTATTAAGGGAGTGATGAGACCGGCGGCTGAGGCCACCAACATCACGATATTGTAAACAAGTGCCCACAATAACGCGCGTTGTGTACGTTTTCGAATGAGGTGGGCCAATTCCTTTGCATCCACAAAGCGACGAAGATCGCGAGAATCCAATAAACCATCAGCTACACTAAATGTTAGCGGAGAGGCTCCTTTTACCACAAAGGAAGTATCTGCGGTTAAACAGGCCAAGGAATCGTTGGTACCGTCTCCCACGAAGGCAACAACCCTTCCCTCTGCTTGTAGTTTTTTAATATATTCCGATTTCTCTTCTGGACTCGCCGCCCCTAAAAAGGAATCTGCGTTGAGAGTCTGGGCCACGTTTTTTACGTTTTCTACACTATCACCAGAAAGAATATGAACATGGGCACCCGATTCTTGAAGAGCCTCAATAACGGCTTTCGATTCTCGTCGTAAAGCGTCGCCCATATAGAAGGTTGCAACCTCTTTTTCACCCGACTTATCATTTTTAAATAATCCTGTGTGGACAAGTCCACTCGTATCCGTGTTTACTATTTCGCTTCTTCCTACGCGATATTTTACTCCCTCTAAAACACCACTTACGCCCAATCGATTCGTTTTGATATCTTCGAAAACGAGCTCTTCACTTTGGGGGAAAGCAGTGGCGATGGGATGATTCGAATAGGTCTCAAGTGCTGATGCGATTTGCAGTGATAACGGAGAGCCGTCATAGCGGTGCATGCGAAAATTCCCATCACTAAGTGTACCCGTTTTGTCGAAAATAACGTCACTTGCGATATCGAGTTTATCGATCGAAGACGCCCCTTTCATCAATACACCACGACGTCGAATCTGCGCCATCCCAATGGCATAACTCAAGGGTGTCGCTATGGCTAAACCACAGGGACAGGCCACGATCAATAACGCGATTACCGCACTATATTCCTTGACAAAAATAGCGCTAAACACGATCGAAATCAGGGCCAAGAGAAGAACGATTTTCACAAAAATTGACGATAATTTTTCAGCGCGATCGACGACTTCAGAATCGAGGTAACGTGGAGAACGAATGGTATCTAAAAGCTGCGCAATCCTTGAGTCTTCATGTCTAGTGGTGGCCTCATAAAATGCTCCACCCTTACTCTTAATTCGATCCCCAGCAAAAACCGTAGTCCCCTCCGGTATACGAATCGGAAGGGATTCACCGGTTTGTGCAGAACGATCAACAATGAAGTCGTGCATGGCTATTCCGTCCGTAACCACAATTTCATTTTGAGCGGCGAGAAGCTGATTCCCAGGTTCAACATCGTCTCTATGAATGGAAGCGCCAGTGAGGTCGATAGTAAACTCGGGTACTAACTCTGACTCAACTTGGGTAAATTGTCCGATACGTCGACGCGTTCTATCTGTGTACCATTCCGTGGCAAGCAGTAAGGCAACCAACACCGCGATCGCGTCGAACCATAACTCACCGTTTTGACGCCAAAGATGGATCCAACTAGAAACCCACGCGGCAATTAACCCGATAACGATGGGTAAATCTACAGGTAGGTTTTTCAATTGAATGGAACGTAATAATCGTAAGATTCGAAAACGGAAGAGGTACATAGAACCGGTGGCCATAAGCCCAGCTGCAACCGATAGAAAGCGCCAAACCTCCAGATCTGTCTCTGGCGTTAACCCACCATAAGAGGTCACGCTTACCATCATCGCATTCATAGCAAACAAAGCTGCGGCCCCTACAGCGACCAAACCCGAAAGGTTGCTTTCCATAGTTTTGGTGGGATGAGGAGAGTAACCCAAAGGTTGAAGCCAATTCACGATTTCTTCCACGGAGGTCTTAGAAGTATCCCATTGAAGGCGCAATAAGTTGGAAGAAATATCAGTGTGGGCTGCATTCACGCCGTCTATGGTCCGCGGCATCTGGTCCACCAACCACACACAAGCACGGCAATGTACTCCCTCTAGATACCACTCTGCTGTTGCAATATCTCCGGTCATCGACACCGCGTCTTCTAAAGGCTTAATGGATTCCAAAGATTTTGGTGTAGGCGTTTGTATTTGGTCACTTGCCAGTTGGTAAAACTGTTTACGATCTTCTTCACTACCAAAAATAGTGTGAATCGCCTCATAAGCGATAGCACATCCCCTACAACAAAAGGTTTCACCGATCGACGTAGGTTCTCCACAATGAATGCAATCTTCTCGCGTTTCTTGTGGGACAGACATAGACACCTACTCGACAGTTTTCTTGACAGGGTATTTCTGATCTACAGACTCTTTTTCGCTTGTGTCATAATTATGAGGTATTTCGCGAGTTCCTCCATTGATTTGGGAGGAGTAGATCAAGATCATTCCAGAAATAAAACTCATACTCAAAATGGTAATCACCATTCCAGGCCAAAAAATATGTGGAGGTATAGATTTCATTTTGGTCCTACCAAGTGTAAAATGACGGGCTTATTTTCAAGGCCCTCTGTTATAAGGTCGAGCGTGACTTCGGCTTTCCCGCCCTCAAATATAGTTTTTTGAACAGTGGAACGTACAAAAACCTTTTTAAACTGACCGGGCTTAAGTTTATGAGTATCTCCACCCACAACCAATAGTTTCATCTTCGTGGAATCGTGCGCTACAAAACGAATTTCCTTAGGCTCAGTTGTGCGGTTTTCTATTCGCACTTTAAAACTATTCGTAATCCCCTTTTCAAGTTTCACGAAAGGCGCTCCACCTGTTCGAAAAACTTTAACCGAAATCGGCTCTGTGCTCGAAATTAAAATTCCAAGTACAGAGATAGAAATTACGCTAAGAATAAAATAAAAGATTGTCCGTGGACGAATTAATTTTGTTTTTTTCTTTTCGATTTCATTTTCAGAGGAATAACGAATCAACCCTACAGGACGGTTCACTTTAATCATGATTTCGTCGCACGCATCCACACATTGAAGGCATCCCACGCACTCCATCTGCAATCCTTTCCGGATATCAATTCCGGTGGGACAGGTTCGCACACATGCGTTGCAATCGATACAATCCCCAAGTTCTAAATTAGGGTCTTTGCGCTTTTTCCCTCTTGGTTCGCCGCGGTTTGGATCATAAGAAACGATCATCGATTCTCTATCCTGAAGTACAGATTGCATCCGTGCATAGGGACAGGCGATCGTACACATTTGCTCACGGAAACTTCCGAAATCGAAAAGAATCATCGCACTCATTCCGGCCATTAAACCAAATAAGGAAGGGTGATCAAAAGGGGATTGGAATATAAAGCTACCAAGCCGCTCCCAACCCACAAGATAGGCGACAAAAACGTGAGATAATCCAAATGAAATCAGGACAAAAACTCCCCATTTCAGGATCTTTTTAAAGATACTTTTACCGTCAAGTCTCTTTCCATCAGTACGGCGCCGTTTCGCTGGCTTACCCTCAATCAACTCTTCGACTGGACGATAAATAAATTCAAGATAGACGGTTTGCGGACAACCCCAACCACACCAAACTCGGCCGAATAATGCGGTTACCAGAAGTATGATCGCGAAAAGAGATAATCCAAAGACCATCAATAATTCAGTGTCTGTGGGAGAAAAAAGCAACCCGAATAGAGAAAACTTCCAGGTAAAAATATCGAATAACATCGCTGGTCGGCCATTAATTTTTATCAATGGCATAGCGATGAAAAGGAGGATAAGAATGTATGCAACAACTGCGCGGCGTTTCCACCATTTTCCTTTGGATACCGTGGGATAAATCCATTTCCGGGTTCCATCTGCGTTTAACGTAGAAAGAACCTCTTCTGGTGAATTTAAGATATCATCACTCACTATTCAATCACCTTTCCTTCGGCTGCTTTGGGGTTAGAGGGTTTGCTTCCACGAATCGACACCACAAACGCGATGACGCTAATCATATCATTTTGGGATAAAACCTCGCCCCAAGGAGGCATTCCTTTGGGAGTTCCCTTGGTGATAACCTCATGGCTTTCCATAGGTTTCTTGCCGTATAAAAATGCATTATCTGTAAGATTTGGGCCAATTACACCTTGTCCTTCTGGACCGTGACATGAAGCACAATTCATTGCAAAAACCCCAGCACCCTGCTTTACAGTTTCAGGGTCCTTCAACTTTTCGGTTAACAATTCAGCAGAAATCGGGGGATTTTTTGCGGCCTCTGCCTGACGTAAAATCTCGTTAGCAGCGTTGTCTTCCTTCATGTCATCTTGATAATCATCGATTTGACCGAAGGTTATTCCAAAAACATAAGCGAAAGCGAAAATAGTGGAAATAATAAAAGTAGAGGTCCACCACATAGGCATCGGATTGTCATATTCCTGAATGCCATCATAGTTGTGATCCATGATTTCGTCTTTTTTATTCTTGCTCATTTTTCTACCTCATCAAGATCTAGGGGCAACATTGAAAGTGCTTCTCGTTCTTTTTTGGGAATCATAAATCCTCGAATGACAACCATAGCGAAAACGACCATGAAAATTACAATTCCAATTTCAGCGAATATCTCAAGACCCGCTGCTTCTACAACTTCTCGTTTCATTGCTCTTCTCCTTTACCAAAGTCGACACCCAAACGTTGAAGATAGGCCACCAAAGCGACTATTTCTTTGTTCTCTAATCCTGCTGGTCCACCTTGTTCCTCAATTTCTTTCGCGATTTTCGCCGCTTGTTCTTTAGCGTTATCTGCGGCCGAATTGGATACCCATTTAGGATAAGGTACGCCCAACATTAACATCACATCGATCTTGTCTTGGGTGATGCTAAAGTCGACCTCGTTCACCATCATGTGAGCGTAGGGGGGCATGATCGAGTTCGGTGAAACCGAACGCGGATCTTCCATATGACGCACATGCCAAAGATGAGGACGTTTTCCTCCCTCTCGAGCTAAACCTGGTCCCGTTCTTTTTGAACCCCATTGGAAAGGATATTCGTAAACGGTTTCACCAGGTCGCGTATAAGGACCATAACGATCCACTTCATGTTGAAGCGCACGAATCATTTGTGAGTGGCAGGTATAACAACCCTCTTTCAAATAAATATCACGTCCTTCCAACTCCAATGGAGTAAAAGGTTTCACTTGAGAAAGTTTCGGAATCGATTCCTTGACCATAATAAAAGGAATAATTTCGATAATGGAACCTACCAAAATCGCAATCAATGTAAGCACTGAGAACACCACCGGCCAGCCTTCAAGAACGCGATGCCAATGCCCGCCTTCCTCAGCAACTTCACCCAAAAGTTGGTCATAGTTATTGGAAGCCTTGGATTTTCTCCAAGTAGGAGTTGCAACTTCAACCTTCTCATCAGGCAATTCTTTAGGCGCGCTTCGTGCGGACATGAAGAGATTGTAAAAACCAATCAGAGCAGAAGTGAGGTATACTGTTCCACCAACCGCACGCATCCAATACATCGGAAGCACTTCCACCACAGTTTCCATAAAGTCTGGATACATTAGGCGACCTGTTTCATTATAGGCTCGCCACATCAGTCCCTGTGTAATTCCGGCTGTGTATAAAGGAACAATGTAGAGAATAATGCCCACCGTACCCATCCAAAAATGAAGGTTGGCGAGTTTTTTACTATAGAGTTCAGTTTTCCATAATCTTGGAATTAACCAGTAGATCATGCCGAAAATCATAAACCCGTTCCAACCTAGAGTCCCTGAGTGAACATGTGCAATGGTCCAATCGGTATAGTGAGAAAGTGCGTTTACGGATTTGATCGAAAGAAGAGGTCCTTCAAAGGTTGACATTCCGTAGAAGGTAATTCCAATGATGAAAAACTTAAGGACAACATCATCTCGTACGCGATCCCAAGCACCACGAAGGGTGAAAAGACCGTTAATCATTCCGCCCCAACTTGGCATCCACAATACGACGGAGAATACCATTCCTAAAGTAGAAGCCCATTCCGGCAATGCGGTATAATGGAGGTGGTGGGGTCCCGCCCAAATATAGACGAAAACCAGAGACCAGAAGTGAAGAATTGAAAGTCGGTAAGAGAAAACAGGTCGATTCGCGGCTTTCGGTAAGAAATAATACATCAAACCTAAGAAGGGCGTGGTTAGGAAAAACGCCACAGCATTATGTCCATACCACCATTGAATCAGGGCATCCTGAACACCTGAAAAGACAGGATAGCTTTTGGTTAGCGTCACAGGAATAGCAAGGTTATTTACGATATGAAGAACAGCAATCGTTATAATCGTAGCAATGTAAAACCAAATCGCGACGTAAATATGACGTTCTCTCCTTTTAACCATTGTCATTACGAAGTTAACTGCAAAGACAACACAAACGATGGTGATCGCGATATCGATCGGCCATTCCATCTCTGCGTATTCTCTTCCTTGCGTTATCCCCAAGGGATAGGAAACGGCAACTGCTGTGATAATAGCTTGCCAGCCCCAAAAGTGTATTTTTGACATCAGGTCCGAAAACATTCGAACTTTCAGTAATCTTTGGGTGGAATAATAAATTGCTGCAAACATTCCGTTCCCTGCGAACGCAAAAATCATTGCATCGGTGTGAACAGGTCGTAAACGGCCAAAAGAAAAGAATTCGGTGTAGTTAAGCGGGAAAAACACTAACTGAAATGCGATCGTCACACCTACCAGCATTCCCACCAATCCAAAAATAAAAGCAGCCCAAACAAACTGCCTAACTACTTTATCGTCATATTCAACAATATCGATACCGTTTTTCACAACAACCTCTTTATCAAAATGAGCACATCGTTACTTTTATGCTAAACATCGGTTTATAAAACCAGGATGTACTCAATAATTATGCCATCTAACATCCCCCTATTTAACCTAAGCAACCCCCCCCTCATAGTGCAATATATGCACAACCGCAACCTTTGCGCGCAAGATTTACACCATATCGGTCTTGAATTTTATGAATATTGGAACACTATCAATCCATCACGATTGGCACATGCTTTGCTGCGGCTTTGAATGACTGTTTGGGTTAGGCTATGGATTCTGAAATATTACAAGTTTTTTCTTTAGGTCTTGTGTGGACGAGCATTCATTGTGCCGGAATGTGCGGGCCTATTGTGGTAGGCGTTGCAGGAATCGACAGGAATGCTGGGCCCAAAAGACGCCTTCTTCGCGTACTTGAATACCAAGGAGGACGGGCTATTGCTTATGCCCTCTTTGGGGCTGTCACCGGTTTTTTGGGCACCATCATCGACACCACCGTTTTTCCCTATGCAAGTTTTGCGGCGGCTACTTTTTTCATCTTTATCGGATTTCGGCGTATTTTTGGGCGACAACAGACGAGTCTCGCTTTTTCATCATGGTACACGAAAATTATGCGCTTCGCGAGAGGCAAGTCTCCTTTTTTTATTGGGATGGCTCTGGCTATCATGCCCTGCTCGATTACGTTGTGGGCATTGGGGCTGGCAGCATCGTCCAAAGATCCCATCACTGGAATGTGGATAATGCTTTCTTTAGTTCTCATTACCTCACCCATACTGATGTTGGCGGGAAGCGCGTCTGCGTTAGTGAGCAAAATCGGTGGGTCAGACAAGATCATCGGAGTACTCCTCCTTATCTCTGGTGTTTGGATCGCCTCAAAGGCACTTGCTGACCTAAGAATTATCGAACATCTCGGATTTCATTTCCGTTTATTTGGGGAACCCTATGGGGTCATGTTTTTCTAGGAGTGACAGCACTTCTCGGAGTAAGTAGGTCACGATAGGAACGCTTAAGCTATTACCTAGATATTTATATTGTTGTCGTTTTTTGATGTCTTCAGGCCATTCTAGGGAAGAGGGGAAACCTAAAAAATTGGCGATCTCACGTGGACTAAAAATCTCGATAAGCTCGTTATTTGATAAATAGGATCCACAATATGCCCAAGATTTCCCATATCCGCCTGTAAAACAACATAAATCGGTGGAGGAAGTGTTGACCACGTGAAGGGCTCGACCAAATTTTTGACACACTTCGATTGGAAGGGCTTCGCGTTGAATTTGTTCTAAAAAGTTGCGACAAGGTTGCACTTTTTCGCAACACGGCATGGTAATGTCAAAAGAATCGATGTCTCGGATGGCGACGGCGTAATAGCGTTTTCGTCGATTTGGAATCCCAAATGTTTGGTGTGGGCAAACGATTCCATCCCAAAACGCGTAACCTTTCAAGCTATTCTTCAAAAGACGACGTGCTCTTGACTGTTTGAATCCCTCAACATTTTCAAGCATCAAAACCGGCGGTCGTAATTTAGCGGCGAATTCGATCAACCGTAAAAAGCTTTTGGTTCGGTGATCTGCCAAATGTTTTTGCTTTCCCCTACGAGTATAAGGAGCACAAGGTGGAGACATCCACCAAATATCCGCTCCGATGTCATCCACTTTTCCCAACGAAATCGAGTCGAGGTTCTGTTGACTGCTTTGATGCTTAAAATTTAGATTATAAATGTTAACGACATGTTCGCTGTTATCCCATGCCCTTACAATTTCCACAGGAAAATGTTGAGCTGCGAAAGCAAAACCTCCAATCCCCGAAAAAAATTCTATAGCCTTCATCAAACCAACAATTTATTTCTTCAGTTCGGGCTTTAAAAAAGCCTTTCCGTTTTTGATCACCACATTAAAATCTACACTCTTCGCACCACGTGTTTCTTTCAAATGGGCTTTTTGTTTGGCGAGGGAATCGCGCAAACTCTCGAAATTCAAATTTGCGGTTGATTCGTTACAACTCTTTTTTGCGGCCACGAGTTGGTTGAATACTCGACGAGCATCTTTATCCTCATTATTAGGGGACATTTTTTGTGATTTTGCTTGTAACTTTGCTTTAGCCGCCTGAATTCGAGCGTTCTTATCAAAGCTTGCTCCTCGAATCTTACTAGGGTCGACTTTGATCTTCCTTTTCAATCGGGCAAGTTTGGCCGCTCGTTCATCGTTTACAGAAGGCTTTTTTTCTTCCTCTGCTTGAGGTTTTTGAGCAATAATTTCTTCTTGTGGAGGTTTATTTTGGAGCGGTTTTGTCGTTTCCGTGGTCAGATCATCAAAATTAATCGACCCTAAATCTGCCTCCCAATCTAATTCGAACGCCCCGTCATCGGCTTGTCCGACGGCCTGATGTGCAACGACTTCCTTCTTTTTTCGATTTTTTTCGTTACGACGAGCACGTTGAATATCTCGTATATAGGTCCCTTCTTCGATCTGCCGTTCTGTACGATTCCAATACACTTTGTAGGTATTAAAACGTTGCACCAAAGACCGTACTCGAAACTTAGATGCGGTATTTCTTATGTAAAGATTATCTAATTTCATCGCTTTTCGAACGATCTCTTTACGTAAGTGGTTAGGAGGTGTCCGTTCCATTCCCATGAAATACTGCTCGTAAACATTACGTAATCTCGATAATTTAGTTTCGAACTCTTTAATAAGAGCGTCAACTTCCCCTTGCGGTAGAGTTTCTTTAGCCATAAACGAACTTCCAGAATAAATGCGATCTACTAATTTGAGGCTTCCCACAGTGTACCGATCATACCACATAATCCAAACCATTTTCTTTTGTAGTTTACTCTTATTGGGATGTGAAAAGAAAATTTCCGAGGTAAAAACGAAAGACGTCAAAGTGGAAGTTACCAAAAAAGTTCGAATCGTCTCCCTAGCCCCAAACATCACCGAGTTTCTTTTCGCCTTAGGTGTAGGAGACCAGGTGGTGGGGGTGACTAAATTCTGCAATTATCCAAAGGAAACGAAGTCCTTACCCAAAGTGGGGGGATTAACGGACACCAATTTTGAAGCAATTATTGCGTTGAAGCCAAGTTTGGTGGTTGGAGTCAAAAGTGCGAGTCAAAAAAACGCAGAAAAAATTCTTAAAAAAGCTGGAATAGAAAGCTTGTGGTTGAAGGTAGAAAGCGTGGAGGAAGTTCTGGAAACCCCAAAACTCCTCGCCAAAACCTTAGGTCTAAAAAATGGTCAAGCGCTTTCCTCAAAAATGCGTGAAGCCTTAAAACCCATAGATGCCAAACATGAAAAGTTGCGACCAAGGGTACTCGTTATTTTTGGAACTTCGCCCTTTATCGCTGCAGGTCCGGGTACTTACATGGATGAACTTATACGAAGAGCTGGCGGTATTAATGTCATCGGGAAGGACGCGCCGGCCTATCCACAATTGGATAGCGAAAAACTCATCTTTGAAGATCCTGCGATTATTATAGATGCTAGCTTTGGTAAAAACGCCTCCTTTCCAGACAAGTTGAGTGCTTCGGAAAATCATACTATTTTCCGTCTAAAAAACCTTGATCTAATGCGTCCTAGCCCAAGAATCGGTCTACTTTTTGATTTTCTAAAAAAGAAAATAAGCGAAAACCCACCGAATAAATGAAAGCATTTTCTTCCTTATTAAGCCTAAGCCTCCTTTTGATTGTGATATTATTATCACTAACTCTTGGAAGTAGTTCTATTGGGCCCTCCGATATTTGGAGGGCATTTATGGGACAACAGAATGACGTCACTGCTGTACTTTATCTCGTTCGCCTTCCCCACGTATCATTCAGCATATTAATCGGAGCCACACTAGGGCTGAGCGGAGCCATCTTTCAAACTCTTTTTCGCAATCCTCTCGCAGATCCGTATATACTTGGCGTGTCTGGAGGCGCGGCACTAGGCGCCACTCTTTCTATAGCAATCTGGGGCACTCTTCCTTGGATTGGCGCGGGTATTGGTTCTTTTATCGTCATTATTTTGATCGCGGGAATTGCGGGATGGACTCGTGGAAGGACGTCCACTTATGTGGTTCTACTCGCTGGGGTAATGATCAACTCCTTTTGCGGTGCACTGATCTTAGGAATGCGTTCGGTTATTTCAGCTCAAAAATCGCAAGAAATTCTGTTTTATCTTGTGGGGACCCTTTCTTCTGTTGAAATGCTTTCGACGACGGACCTAATTCTAACCGCGATAAGTACTCTTCTGGCTCTTCTTTTATCGATATTTTATTCAAAAGAACTCGATCTGATACTACTTGGCGACGAGGAAGCTAAAGCACTCGGTGCCAACCCAAATAAATTAAGAATCGTCCTCATTATCGGATGTAGCGTCGCGGTTGCGGTCGCTGTGAGCTTTACTGGGCTCATCGGCTTTGTGGGTCTCGTCGCACCTCATGCAGTTCGAATTTGGATAGGCCCACGACATAGAGCCCTACTTCCCCTATCAGCGCTTACTGGCGCAATATTCCTTACCTTTTCAGATGTAGTCGCCCGAACGAGTTTTCATTTTTTTCAAACAACGATACCGGTCGGTGCGGTGACCGCGATTATTGGCGCGCCGCTTTTCCTTTTGTTTCTTCGCAGATATTTACGAGAGGCCCATGCCTAATTTAATATACGACCTTACTAATTTGGGCTTCAAGTACAACGCAAAAACGACTTGTTTTGGCGGACTCAATCTCCGTATTTTTGAGGGTGAACATATTGCGATCATCGGGCCCAACGGCTCAGGAAAATCTACCCTTTTGGCTTTACTCGCAGGTCATAAGAAAGCGACATCAGGATCACTGGAATGCATGAAAGTGGATCCCCACAAGATTAACGCACGTGAAAGAGGGGAACTTCTCAGCTACCTTCCACAAAACTCTGGGGCTCGTATTGACCTTTCCTTAATTGAGTTCGTGGAGTTGGCGCTCTTCACCGAACTCGGTCGTTTTGAAGGAATTTCAAATAACCAAAAAAAACGTATTGAAGTTGTACTAGATCATTTCGCTCTCACTCCCTTGTCTTCTCGTAGAACCACAATGCTCTCGGGCGGAGAATACCAAAGGGCTCGCCTTGCTCGGACGGCTTTACGAAAACCGAATATCATCCTCCTTGATGAACCTGCAGTAGCGCTTGATGTAAAGTTCCAATGGACTCTTTGGAAGTGGCTTTCAGGTCTATCTCTAAAGGATACCGTGGTATGTGTAGTCCATAATATTGATATAGCTCAAAACGAATTCGACAGAATAATCGCGTTAGACGAACAGAGAAATATCCTTTTTGATGGCCATTCAAAAGATCTCGATACTAATATTTTGGCGAAACTTTTTGGAGTGGAAGTAGAAAAGTTCGATTGTAATGGGTCTAACCATTGGCAGTTTAAATAAGTACCATAAACATTGTATCAACATGCCCCGTAGGCTTTTTATTTGGCGTAAGTACGCCACATTTCCTACTTTGGACCTCCAACACTGCAACGAAAT
>JAUTBZ010131083.1:0-14164 GCA_032361785.1 Lepetodrilus galriftensis
TTTGCCGATAGCTAATGCATTGCTAAGAGAGTGCTATGGTCCCTTAGCGGCTAAGAGAGCTTCGAGAAACGATACCCTGGAGTGCGGTCAAAGACAAGCGCTTGCAAGCGGCTTACCAAACTAGCCACTGTCTCAAGAGTCGTATGAACCATAGATCCATCTTTGAAAGCGCCACAGAATTAAACTAGACCAAAGATCCAATATAACAACAAAGGATCGATCAAGAATAAAGAATCCCACTGGAACAAAGATTCTAAGTATTCAACAAAGGATTAAGAATCCCGAATAGAATTCAAAATGAACATGCAACAATTTTCTATTTTTTATTTATTTTTGCATTTGGGATTAGGACTTTCGTGCAACCAATGATCCAGAAATTAAATTGACCCACCTAGAAAGTGAAATCAAAACGCATTGGTTAGATGTTAAAAGGAAAACAATACAGCATATCTTAGGTGCTTCTGTCTCAGATCCTAGCTCAGTTTACAGAACCCAACTCAGTTTACAGAACCTAATCCAGTTAATAGAACCTAATCCAGTTTACAGAACCTAATCCGGTGTACAAAACTTTATTCAGTTTACAAAACATGATCATGTCTACGGAACTGACATCGTCAACAGAACCGACTCCACTTACAGTACGCCACCCAGTTTGCGAAACCTAATTTAGCTAATAATAGAACCTGATTCAGCTTGGAGCACCTGACCGAGCTTATAGAACGTTATTTTTGAAATTAGAACCAAATCAAGTTCACAGAACCTATTTTGACTCATATTGCACCTGACTTGATTTACAGAATCTGAAACTTCAAATATTGAGTTATGGTACGCCACTAGTGAGTGGAACTCATCGAGAAACTCCTGATAAGATTCCCTGCATGTACTTGTCTCCTTCAATCAGTCCTTATCTATTAACAAACATACCAACTGCACAATGCACGACCCTCGAGAAAAACTGTCTGAATGGGTTTAGCATCTGCAGACTGCAACATTACGGAGAACTCACCGGAGAATTCACCGAGGCATGGGAGAGAACGGGACAAAATCGCTCGCTAGCGTTCTGGCGGCAAGAACAGATGGACATGTTTATATCGCAAAAATTCTCGATTTCACTTTCTTTTTCTTCCTTCTTCAGAAGCTCCTGCTACAGGAGACTAAGCCCGTGGTATTTACATAGCGTTTCACATTACACCGATCCCGTGTTATGCATATAGTGTTTCACATAACACCGGCACATGCACGCCACAGGGACATGCTTTTACATGCAGCAGTGCAAACAGTTCATCAATACCACTGCATTGAGGAGCCGTCTCGTAACAGAACGCAATCCTGCACAATTTATTCTTGCACTTTCGGAATATAACGTACCACCGCATGGAGGAACCGGCTTGTAATAGAACGGAATCCTGCACAATTTATTCTTGCACTTTCGGAATATAACGTTCCACCGCATAGAGGAACCGGATTATAATAGAATGGAATCTTGCAAAATTAATTTTTGCACTTTCGGAATATAACGTACCACCGCATGGAGGAATATAATGGAACGGAATCCTACAAAATGTATTCTTGCACTTTCGGAATATAACATACCACCGCATGGAGGAACCGTCTCGTAACAGAACGCAATCCTGCACAATTTATTCTTGCACTTTCGGAATATAACATACCACCACATGGAGGAACCGGATTATAATAGAACGGAATCCTACAAAATTTATTTTTGCACTTTCGGAAAATAACGTAGATAAACATCTTCGAATCACTGATATCGCTATTCATCCGGCATGTCCTTTCAAATTACGAATATAAAAACATAACTGATAATACTTACTTTGATTTACCTGCCACACCGATGCTGGCCTACATATTCCAAAGGTTAAATTACTTCACCACATTGAGTCACGGTTTTTGTTGGATGTTATTTGCAGTGGAATTTGATGACGGATAAGATATTGTATTTTGTGTCACAGCGTGATAAATGATTATTAATACCAGATAAGAAATTGATTGACGTCTATGTAGAGATAAATGACTCAATCTCAAGTATCACAAACGAAAGCAATAAACTATGTGACCTTTCTGGAGAGAGGCGTCCGTAAAAGTCTAGAAGCATTTTGTTTTAAACAATATTTATTGGAAAAACTTCAGGGATCCACGAACAGCCAAATTAATATTGTCCCGAACATGTCTCCCGAAACATTCACTCAAAAATGTTCCTAGAGGTCTAATTTTGGAACAATCCTAAAAACAACTTCTCTTATTACAATAAAAGTAATATCTTGAAGATATTAGACAATGTTAGTCATACTTACAACCAAATCCGTTATCTATTCATCTTCCGTTGCCACAATTATGTGTACATCTATTCAATAACCATACTGAAATTTGTCTAGTCTACTATGAATTCTCTTATTGCAATAGAAGCAATAACTTGAAGATATTAGACAAAAGAATGTTAGTCATACTTACAACCAAATCCGTTATCCATTCATCTTCCGTTGCAACAATTATGTGCACATCTATTCAATAACCATACTGTAATACCGAGTCCACGCTATTTTTGTTAAATGAGTGGACAGACTTGGCATCTAGACAAGCGTAGGAAATTCCAATAATAATAGGTTCGTCAAGAAAAAAAAAAGCCCTACATGAAAAATCAATTACAATAGTATCTGTTATAATGTCTGACATATCACGAGGCCTGCTGGTTGATATTGATTAACCCTCTCCCCGCTGGATAAGGAACAGGCACTGCAATTTAGGGAATCTCTGGTTGCCTTCAGCATGGTGAGGGTTAAATGACAGGTATTTATCTATGACGTTCATGATTAAGGATTATCTTCAGGCTGACAGTGGCACGTCAAACAAATATGATTTTTTTAGTCTTGTCAGATATAACCCAATCAAAGTAAAAACAATAGATTAACCCTCTCTGTGCTGAATTAACCTCTCATTGCTGAGCTACAGGGTATTTTATCAATGCCTTCAGCTGATGGAATGTCAATGCCCATTCAACAGTTGCGTCTTTAGAGTAATGTTCAAGATTCTTTGACTTATATCACGACTTGACAGTTTAACCCTCTCAATGCTGAAGGCAACCATATATGCCCAAAAGAACAGTGTCTAAATCCAGCAGGGAGAGGGTCAAGGCAGGAGGAAACCTGCAACATCCATAGCACCGAATGTGGCAGTAAACCTGCGACCACTGACAGGAACTGACAAGACTCGGGATTATGTTTGCATTGCCACGGTACAGACAGCATCAGAAAGGTATATTTCCGAACATGTATGCTGATGTCCCAGTGTGTATTCACTCAGTCACTCACTCTGTCTGTCACTCAGTCACTCACTCTGTCTGTCACTCAGTCACTCACTCGCATACCTGTATATCTTGCTCCTGTTCCATCAGGTGGGACAAATATATACAAAGTAGCTATCAGAACCACGAGACGTTCACACTGCTACATACAATATATAGTTAACTAGTCCACAAGTACGTCTTTCTCCCATTAGCCGTATACATGCTTTAATGGCAGTAGACACCTTCACATTTTCAATAGAGATCTTTTCCTGTATAATCTCAGTGTTTATAAGGACTATTAAGGCTGTGATCTGACCCTGGTGTGACCTACCTGCACCCCCAACCCCTCCCCCTCATTATAATGCTGTCCTTAAGGTGTCCTCAGCAACATCCCCCTCACTATAAGAGGACATTGAGGTCATGGCTTCTCATGACCAACTGCAATTCATCATTTTCAACATGAGCTGTTTTTCTTATATACAATTTCAAAAGGTATATTTCAAATTTTTTTTGTATATTTACTCTTTATTATTTTCTTTTGCTAAAATGGGGATCAAAATTAGTACTAGCACGCTAGTCCGGGCCATTTCTCCCAATGCCAAAGATATCCAAAGGGCTAGTAGAAATTCATAACATTTGTTATTTGTGTCACTATTCGGGGTAGCAAGTTTAAAAGTTAGTTTCTATCACTGCATAAAAAATAATATCTTGATAATACACTGAAAATGTAACATATATCACATTGCAATTTAGATCTACCTACATGTTTGTCTTCCACTGCCTGACTCATCTCACATAACAATATAACAGCAATAATCTTTGTCATATCTAATCCAATGCAAAATAATTTATTACTTTTCCTCCCAACATATTAAATCCAAATAATGCTAAAAATAAAACCTGCAGGATCAACCCTTTCTCTGCCAGATTAACCCCTCTGCCGAATGATATTCCTGATCTTATTTATTGCCTTTCCTCCAACGTATTAAATCCAAATAATGCTGAGAAAAAAATCTGCAGGATTAACCCCTTCTCTGCCAGATTAACCCTTTCTCAGACGGATGATATTCCTGGTCTATTTATTACAAAGGTTTCCGAGTGTCCTTGGTCCGACTTAGGAATGTAAACAATGGCGGTGTTGGGGATTCCTTTCTGCTCATTTATCAAAGCAAAGCAAACAATCCCTGCATCGTCTTTAGACAGGTACTGTACGGAGAAAAACTTTTTTCCAAACGACACTGTACTAGAAATGGCCCGGAGGTATCGGGATAGCTTGGCTGCGATATGAATATTTGAAATACGATGACAATTGGAGCACTTCGGTACAATACATGTGAAATTTAAATTTGAAAAGGTTCGCATTGCGAAGATAATTATGTAATCATGTCAGTACATTATGGATGAACTTTGTTCGCCCATTTCCCAAAAGCGCATTTGAGCAGTTGTGCCGAGTATTTGCACTATTTAAATGTGTATAATAATAATAATAATAATAATAATAATGATAATAGTCATAATAATAATAATAATAATAATAATAACAATAATAATAAATAATAATAATAAAAATAGTAATAATAATAATAATAAAATAATAATAAAAATAATAATAATAAATAATAATGATATGCAATATATGTAGTGTTATCAGGGACTAGTCAATAATCTACATGCGATATATATTGTGTAAATTAAAGCAAATATCTCTCTCTTATTGTGCATGTGTGAAATACGTTATTTTTACGGCATTGATTGATTTGCTTGCTATGTGGCTGCAGGATTCTCTCAAGCGTACACAACCGTAAGAAACCATCCACTCAACGTATCTCTCTCTGGGATACTGTATATATAGTACGTATTAATTACTAACAAATATCTCAATTGTTTAGGGTTATACCAGGATCCTAGATATACACGGGGTATACAAGAATGAATGAATTAGTGCTTTATGTTACAGCGGGAATATTTCAGCCATACACGACGATGGTATACAAGAAACAAGATAGATGACATACCCAAATAACCATGGATACGAGTAGACACAACAGTGTATACAGATTCAGAATAGCAAACATTTTTGAATTATACTTACTTCCATTATGTCCATTATTAATAAAATACCATAAAATGAGGATGCAATAAATTCCAACAAATTGTCAACATAAATCATAGTTCTGGTCAGATTACATCATTTCTGGTAATATTGATTACACAAATGTCATTTGAAAATTTAGTATTGGAGAAAAAGAAAACCATCTGGTAAAGCGCATAACGTTGTTGTTTTTAAAAAATTCAACCAAAAACTTGCCATATATTCTCAAGAATTTAAAAAGAAGAATACTAAATTCCTACAACTTACCCATCCCTACGACGTTGTGTTGTAACAAATCTCACAAAGACAGAAGATACTGACAAGATACACAACAGTTATGGCCCTGGTAGAGCATAATTATACACCACAAGGGCTGGTAGTCCCCACAGATAGGCCCTGAACATGCATGGGAAGAGTTCCGCAAGGTAAGTAATGCAGTCGTTCCAGTAATAAAATCATAAATAGTACAAGTTCTGTCTCGTGAAACGACCGTCAGAAGATTCCGTCAACATAAGTTTGGTTGAAAACATTGGAAGCTACATGAGCAGACATGTGAATGTGGTAGACGGAAATGTATCAACATCAACAGGTGAACGTCGACATTTGGGACATTTCTTTCTATAAATAATGAGAAAAGCTGTTGCTTTACCTCAATATTAGATTTACAACCTTAGAATATACGTCACATTGAAAATATTTACGAGTTTTCATGAAGGACCTATTGCAGTATTAATATTTAGTTAACAAATTTAATGTAAAATCTAATTTTGATAACAAAGAGTGGGCCACAGTTAACCCTCTCGCTGCTGGATTAGGCACAGTTAAACCCCATTAGGGCGTCTCAAATTGCCTTCAGCATGAATAGGGTTAATCAAACAACAATAATAATATTAAAACATGAAGGTTCATTATTTACTGAGGACAGCCAAATAGCAACATTTTCAACATTTTTATTTATTTTCTCGTTATATTTGAATGTTCATTTTTCAGGCTATATTATTTTTTCTAAACTTCAATTACATATTAACTTAAATTACCATGAGCAACTATTCAAGAACAGTCAATTCAATTATGTTACAACGATAAAATTAAATTACACGCTATAAAATATATCAAAAATAATTATAAAATGCCTGCAAGTAATATATACCAAACATGCACGGACGAAATATCAACCATATCCAATCCTGCAAGCAATATCCCAATTACCCACCCCGATGAATACCGGGTGGGGGACAGGTTATATTGATTGATATCCCACTCGTCTAGACTCGAACAATAACGCCAACACCAATAAGACTACACCATCTTCCTACTCGAACCACATCAAGCAAAACGTTGTCGGCGACGATCATAAAAAGGACGCCAGATCACACGCGACAGGTAGGAAGCGACAGGTAGGACAAAAATGTTGTTGGCAAGTCTATGTAAACACAATACTACTGTGAGGCAGGTGATGCCATAGGTCGGTGGAGGAATTTTAAAGCGGCAACTGAAGCATGGCATAGCCAGACAAGACTTGCAACATTGTATCCAGCTCGCTGAACAGAGCGAGTGCGTGAATATGGAGTTTAACGTCGGCGAACAGACCCTAGTGGACAAACTCAATATGTGGCTCTGCGATTACGAAACCTTTTTGAGTATGATTTCATGCTCAACTTGAAGGTGTATTCACAAATCCACATATAAAATATGAGCTTCAGCATGAAATCTTACTCAAAAGGTTTCGTGGACAGACTCAATATATGGCTAAGATTACGAAATCTTTTCAGTGTACGATTTCATGCTCAACTTGGAAGGTTTATTCACAAATCCCCATATAAAATTTGAGCTTGAGCATGAAATCGTACTCCAAAGGTTTCATAATCTCGGGGCCTGGTATTGACTTGGTGATTTATGATGTAATTGTTACAATGTGGATAAAGCAGATATCGCCCACTCGATACGTAAATATTCTTTTCTTCCTGACATACATCAGTTGGATATTGGAAATAAACATTATGAGACTGGTATTGACTTTGTGATTTATGACATAATTGCCACAATCTGGTAAAATCACATCGCAGTTCAATGCTTAACCCTCTCCATGCTGGATTAGGCAAAAGCACTGCTCATTAGGGCATCTATGGTTGCCTTCAGCAGGGAGAGGGTTAAATATCCTTTCTTCCTGACATATGAAATCAGTTGGATATACGAAATAAACTTTACGGGAATAAATGGTTCTTAAGGTCAATAACAGATGTGTCAATTAACAAATATATGGATAGTTAACCCTCTTTCTGCATACCGGTAATGAATCAAACAAAACATAAAATTAAAATAAAAATGATTAACTTTTGTTATAGAATTTACTGGATCGACAAATACCCGCTACCCTACTATTAACTATCCCTGCTGGATTAGGGCATCTCTGGTTGCGTCCAGTATGGAGAGGGTTAATGGTCTCCCTACTGCATCAGACAATACTGTCATCATCCTATCTGACCCTGCTTCCCCCTTGACCCCACAGGACAATGACGCCACCACCACCCCCCCAGTGGGCCCCCCCCCCCCCCCACACCCACCTATCACTCTCTACTATGGTAACGGTAGTGAAGAGGCTAGAAACATGGTTATTGAATACCACTAAAGTACAAAAACCAATCATAACAGAAATGCACAACATACAATATAAATTCGATATAAATTCACAGCATGTGGTATTATTTATAATTGAAAGTACATATACTTTTTTTAATCTATTAAATATTGTTTTACATAAAACCATAGCCTGTGGTAAAATTGAAATACCAAAGTTCATACATTATTTAAAAAAACAAAATCTATAAAATATTGTTTTGATGTGTATCTCGTCGAAACAGCCTAAAGGCGATTTGTAATCGTAGCATTCCATTCCATTCCGCGGCTGACAACAACTCTGCCTCACCTTGGCGGAATAAAAAACAATGTCAAACGGCAGCAAAGACACACGGATCCCTTCTACCCCTACACAACTCCCCCCTGGTTCACCACCATCATGATATCTCTGCTTTGTCCAAACCGACCCTCCATACAACCCCTCCGCCACGAACCTCGGCGAACCGTGACTCCGTGTCAGACCACTCATTCACAATATTTACTGCTTCTCTGAACGTTGTATTCATCGCAGTGAATGGGCCCATTGTAGGTAGATGTCTTCCGAAAGAACACCCCCATTTCGGGACAAAAACACGCCCCCCATCTCGGAGAAATAATATCAAGTCTCGGCAAAGAATACTCTGTGAAAAGAAAAAGGGATAATCTCTCTCGAAAAAAATATCCTAACCTATGTCAGTAGGGATCAGCTGGTGTCGGGGAAAAGAATATCAAATGGAAAGAATACTTTCTGAAAAACTTACTGGGACTCTGAACACAGTAGTTAGTCTCAAATGAGAACACCTGTCTTGGGACAGATTGTAACCAAAAAAAAGCAGGGGAGTAAACGTTGTCCAAATGGAATGCATAATGCACAATTTATGTAAGATGCCCAAATCTCTATTTTCAATAAATAATACCACAATCTCTTTTTTTTTCTATCTTACATTATTATGCTGAAATGAGCTGGAAACTGACTTTCTGGCTCCATGTTTACAAAACTTTCAAGTACGATTCTATGCTCATAATTATTTTTTCTCACAAATCTACATACAAGATTTGAGCTTGAGCATGAAATCGTACTTAAAACGTTTCATAATCTCGGGGCCCCGATATACTTTTTTTTGATAATATCTCTGGTCCACTTTCAAATCAAACACAAGACGATCACTCAGATCACACAAGACCATCACGGCCATCTTCAATCCTCACATCCAGGGCTGTATCAGACCGAGGAAATATGTCGACCAAGATCTACAAGATACGTAACTTTGCCAGTTAAATCATAGCTGCAGACTTAAATCAAAGGTAGGAAGGCTATCGCAGTGATACCCTTCCCGAGCCACCAGGAAACACAATCCTTTAATGAAGGAGGATTTGGCAGCCGGCTCGGAAACATATCAAAGACCCGCTCCAAGACCGGGTACCATCAATTAGCAGTCAGTCATGCCAATATCAACGTGGGTGTATTCCTGGCCAGACTGCACCCAGACTGATGGGAGAGGAGATTGAGGAAACAGCCCCCGGAACAGAAATGTACACATCCTACCACAGAGATAACAAGACAAATAGAAAGTGGAGGAACAGACGCATTCCATAGTCCAAGCCGTTTCTAAACATTTCCGTGAAAAGTCGTCGTACTTTCCTTTCCAACTTTTCTCAATTACAACCAAACACTGTGGACTGTATAAATAGTGTAGCGCTTTGAGCAAACACCTTATGCATGGAGTCTAGCATGATATAAATAATCATTATTATTATAACACTATTATTATTATCATCAGAACCCCTTAATATACCAACATCAGCACCTCTCAGTACTACTCAGTACCAGCATCAGCACCCTACCTTACCACTAATACCAGCACATCTCCTTACTATTCAATGTTGCATCAGAACTGCTCATTACCACTAATACTAGCACATCAGCATTCCTCCTTACTACACTTAATACCAGCACATCAGCATCTCTTCTTACCGCTCAATACTAGAATCAGCACCTCTCCTTACCACTAATACCAGCACATCAGCACCCCTCCTATATTCAATATTAACATCAGTACCCCTCATTATCACCCAATACAGTATCAGCACACTTATCACTCAATACCAGCACATCAGCACTTCTCCTTACAACTCAATACCAGCATCAGCACCTCTCATTACCACCAATATAGCAAATCAGCACCGTTCCTTAGCATTGAAAACAGTATAAGTACCAATCCGTACTACTCTATATTAACATCAGCAACCTTCCATACCACTAAATATTATCAGCACCCAGCACATCAGCATCCTCCTTACCACTCAGTACAGCATCAGCTACTAATAATACCACCCAGACAATCAGCACCCCTCTTTACTTAAAACCAACACATCAGCAGCCTCCTTACCATTTAATACTGCACATCAGCACCCCTCCTTACCACTCCGTACAGAATCAGCTACTCACAATACCACCCAGACAATCAGCACCCCTTCTTACTTAAAACCAACACATCAGCACCCCTCCATACCACTTAATACTGCACATCAGCACCCCTCCTTACCACTCAGTACAGCATCAGCTACTCACAGTACCACCCAGACCCTCAGCACCTCCTCAGTAGCATCTTGTTCTCACCTGTTGTGTATGTAGGTAACGTACTCCTCTTCAACAGCTGTTACAAGTAATCCAGAAATAAGCCTGAGTATCGGCTTCAGCTGGCTGGAGTGTTTACCTCTCCCTCAGGCCGGCTACAACAGTAAACTGGACACCAACTAGCCACAGTTCGCGATACCTTCCACGTCCCTAGGACAGAAAAACCCGGCCACACACCCACAGTAATCTTGACCGACTACCTTCCTTTTCTCGTAGACGCTCCTAGAGTGGCTGTCTGGTGGTCCAAGGGAGTGTCCACCTTCACAGGGGACGGGTTTTTGATCATCGGCGGTCAGTGGGTTGACGACAGTCCTGTAGACGTTGGTCGTTTTACAACTGGACCTCCTGACGGGACGGTAGGATGACAGGACGACCACACACACCTGTAGATGGGTTCTTTGCCTTGCCTCCAACACACGTCCTCACTGACAAGTTTTTTCACATGGGACGTTCCTGGATCGAATAGGTGTCATGCGCCGGTTTGTTCAGCGACTACAAATACTTTTTTGTCTGGCTGGATATCGCTATGGATGATCTCTGGAGTATGTCAATAAAATTGTACCTATCTGGAGATCGCAGTGCGGTGCATTGTTGAACTTTGTATGCTAGAAACGGCGGAGGGCTGACCACTGAAATTACAGGTATTTACACTCCGGGGACTGTCTCAAAACCCACCTTTCACCCTCAGATCCACCACATGAAGTCAGCGAGCTTGTAGTACTTTCTAACCCACCTTTCACCCTCGGATCCAAAACATGAAGTCAGCGAGCTTGTAGTACTTTCCCACAGTCATGTCACATTGGTGTGTTTATGGTGGGAGGGGAACCTACTACTACTACTGTACAGTTTACAGTTGCCTCAGCTCATTACCTGACAATTCAGCCTCTCGTCTAATCAGCCTTCACTCTAAAATCAAACTATCATTGCTGGCAATACAGGCCTCGACTAATCAGTACTGATATTAACCTTGACTAATCGACTGACAATTTATCCCCCACTGATCAGGCCCCAAGATTACGAAACTTTCTGAGTACGATTTCAAGCTCAAGCTCAGAATTTACATGACGTTTTATGAACAAAACTGAGTTGAGTATGAAATTTCGTAATCTCGGGTCAGCTGATGACAATAGCCTCGAGTCATCAACTTAACAATTTACCCTGGACTTATCAACTGACTAATCATTTGGGAATTTATTTGATTCTAATCAGCTGCTGATTTATTCTTTAATGAGCACAGACAACATAGCCTTGACAAATCATCTGGTAATTTATTCTCTACTCATCGGCCCACAATTTAGCTTCCGCTAATCAGTGCTGACAACATAGCCTCAACTAATCGGCATAAACTTTAGCCTCATCTAATCAGCCCACGATTTAGCCTCGGATAATCAGCACTGACAATAGCATGTCTAATCTTCAGGCAATTTAGCCCGGTCTAATCAGTGTGACCCGTCAGCCACAAACAACAGGCATAGGTACAAGGAAAGTCGGTATTGTACTCTCGCCATTGTATGGACCCCGGACCCATGTCGGACCCGTGTCTATCAGAACCCCGATCTCACTTAAGCTTAATTTAACCAACGGTGGTATACTCTGCCCTATCTACAGCCCCCATCCAACCAACGGTGGTATACTCTGCCCGATCTACAGCCCCCATCCCACTCTCACAACAGTAAGCCTCTTTCAATTCATGGTCGCTGGTAATCATCTGACCCCTGACCCCTGCCCCCAGGCCAGATTGACGTTATTTACTTTTGGAGATTATAATTAACATTGCTTAAATCTGTGTGTGAGATAGGAGAAAGGTCAGTGACACGGCAGTGATATGGAGAAGTTGGATTGGGTAACTTGTACACAAGTAGCTTGTTAACCAATTAGTTTCCTCTGGAAGGAGGATTCCATGACATGCGTATACACACTGTGGCAATGATATGTACAAGATAATTTCTTGAGAACATACCACAGATTATTTTTCTGTATAAAGAGGTTAATATGTATGAAATATAGTCTCATAAATGTTTCTTGTGCCCCTATATGCAAACACATAGAGTTAGACCGTATCTCCCAATCGTATTTATAATATAATTTCTTGCTAAAATACCATATTATTTTCTGTATTAACCCTCTGTTGGATTATGCCCAGACACTGTTCTTAATGCCATCTCCGGTTGCCTTCAGCATGGAGAGAGTTAAAAGGCTAATATGCACAGTCTCATAAATGTTTCTAGTTTTCCCACAATATGAAAATACATTAAAAACAACAATTTTAAGTTTTCGTTTGACACAGCCCCTTAACTTGCCCTCATTCTGCGGAACTCGCAGGATAATAATATTGAGGGACGGCACCCCTCGGAACCCCTCCAGACTCCCCCCGCTGACGAGAGCGGGACAATTTCAAAAGACGGCCACACGACAGCTCAGAAGAAAGTCAGGCGGCAAAGGAAATTGAAGCCATTCAACGGCATGGTTTGTCAACATTACAGGACAAAATACAACTCCTAACCGGTCCATTTACCCACACAGAGGTGTTCTACTCTGGCCCGAAGAAGCATAAAGACACATTTAACGCATCTCGGATTTCATACTGGGATGCTACCAGAAGATATTGCCCAGATTCTATTCAACAGATTGCGACGAACAAGATTCCGATTGTCAACAGATTAACCACAGATACTTAAACTTATTTTTTTATATATTTAATAATATTGTTGTTATCCCCCGACATCCAGGGAGCTCGAGCATGAACATGCGTATTGTACGATAAATACGCGTATTGTACGATAAATACGGGCCTTCCGTAATTGTAGGGTTGGAAGATAACCGCTGTATTATTTAGGAGACATCTTCAAAAGTTAGTTAAATAATGTTCCACTCATACCTCAATGACACCGTTTCCACGGGAATTAACGATCATAATGATTTACAAACTTTGATTGTACGGTCTGTGTTGTGAATGAACAATATTTCCTTTTGAGAAGCTTATAAATCCCAAATTACAGTGGTCTAACACTCATTTCTACCGACCAGGATTTTTCTATTTATTTCAGGATTATTTTCTTCACCAGTGCAGGACACTCAGTGACCTTGACCTAGATAGATCTAGTTTTAAGACATGGACGAGGATATTGACCACTGGCCTACTGACATATTGGACGAACAAAAAATGCGAATCTGGCCCCAAATCATTTCGATTACGATGGTCAAACTTCATGAGGATTTGTGAATAAAATTTTCAGTTGAGCATGAAATCGTACTTGCAATTATATTTGTGTTCAATACTCCATTCCTCCTCGTCTGAGATAGCAACAATTATAGCTGAGTCATCTTTCGTCTGTTGCGTGAACGGTAACACACAACTATTACGAAACTGAGATAAAAGCAGGAAACTTGACTGGCTAGATATCCGACAATACTGTAATTGGAGAGATAACTAGACAGTAGAGCTGCAACGAATACACCTAGTGGCGAATATGATACGTATCACGAATATGGGGTGCCGAATACGAATATTATT
>JAUTBZ010131094.1:0-14160 GCA_032361785.1 Lepetodrilus galriftensis
CCCCCCCCCCCCCCCCCCCCCCCAACTCATAGTGCATGTCCAGCGATATTGAGTGAAGCATGGGAATGCTAACATTGTCCCGGTGACGGTATGGACACAATGTATTAAGGACACTCTCTGGGAGCCGTTGTCTTCTACTAACTGTCTGTCCGTCTGTCTGTCCCATCAGTCCGGCGATGGTATGGACACAGCATATTAGGACACTTTCTGGGAGCTGTCGTCTTCTACTGTCTGTCTGTCTTGTCAGTTCGTCTGTCCTGTCAGTCCAGCGACGGTATGGACAAAGTGTATTAAGGACACTTTCTGGGAGTTGTTGTCTTCTACTGTCTGTCTGTCCATCTGTCTGTCCTGTCAGTCCAGCGACGGTATGGACAAAGTGTATTAAGGACACTCTCTGGGAGCTGTTGTCTTCTACTAACTGTCAGTCCGCTGTCCAGCCGTCTGTCCTGTCAGTCCGTGAGAAAGAGAGGATTAATAAGTGTCGGCAGACTCGAGTGTCACTTGACCGCCATGTAACAAAACACTGTCTGAAGATGGCCGTTATTATCAATGATAACAAAGAGACATTTTCGTCTACAGACGTTGCCAAGTGGTTGTTTTGAAAATCCAAATGCACACTTCATTGTTGGAGGAATAATATTCACGCACAAATTATATATTGGTTGTGCCAACAAATACAAATATTTGGGATCCTTTTGAATTTATTTCATTGATGTGCTTAGATGGGGGATTTGTTAGCTATTTGACATTTAATGCCATTATTCTTTTTCTCTAGGTATCTTTTTTTTTATTAATAAGGCAGTTACATTAGATGGATATGTAATATAAACAAATACATGTAATAATGGTTTTAAAGCAATTTTGCCAAAATGTATAAATGATTATGCATCACAGATATGGCACCATGTAGGAATTTATGACAAATTCAGAGTTTGACAGTATTTTTAGTGTAGTACCGTAGTTAGTGTGTCAGACAGCAAAGATACAAAGTTCTGAGTTTTAATCCTTTCTACCATTCCCTGGTTATTCTCTGCACTGGAGAATAGTTCAGTCTAGAGCGAAAAGGAAAACATATATTAATTTATGCTGATGAGTATGATTAAATCTCAGTTATTGTGGTTTCTCATCCCACTACAAGCAGCTCATCACAGAATTGCCAATAATATGGAGAGTATTAAAACATGGAATTGGGTTGGTCAGATTTTGCCAGCTTTGACAATGTCAAGTGAAATAGGATGTGTGCCTTTAATGTGGGTATCTGGGTCACGGTGTAAGAGGGTTAAGGGGTCAAGGGGCCAGCATTTTAAGGGTTACCAGTAAGGATCTGGTGTTGCTCTTCAGATGGGGTAAATATGATCCTTGAACTAATCCTAATCATTTTAAAGGGGCTTATATTATAGGGGAAACCATCATCCTTCATTAACTGCCTCGCCCTTATGGTCACCGCTGCCCTGGTGATCACTGTGGTGATCATCACTCTGATGACCTCTGTAGTGATCGCACTGGTGAATGACTTGGTTGAATGAAAATCAGGGCAAATTATACATGAGTATTGAATGTTACAGGTGTTGATTTAAAGTAGTTCTGTCATAGTGGTTCTGTTCTGACATAGTGGTTCTGTTTCTGAGGTTCTATTCTGTCATAGTGGTTCTGTTCTGTCATAGTGGTTCTGTTCTGAGGTTCTATTCTGTCATAAAGGTTCTGTTCTGACATAGAGGTTCTGTTTCTGAGGTTCTATTCTGTCATAGTGGTTCTGTTCTGTCATAGTGGTTCTGTTCTGACATAGAGGTTCTGTTTCTGAGGTTCTATTCTGTTATAGAGGTTCTGTTCTGACATAGAGGTTCTGTTCTGACATAGTGCCTCTCATTGTTGATACACCAGGCCCCGAGATTACGAAACTTTTCTGAGTATCATACGAAACTTTTCTGAGTATGATTTCATACTCAACTCCGAATGTTGTTCATAAAACGTCATGTTTTTTAGCATAGCACCTGAGTTGAGCATAAAAACGTACTCAGAAATGTTTCATAATCTCTACGCCAGAAATATTTTTATTGTAAGACAACATTCATGTTTTAAAAAAATCATAGCTGTCGATATATATCAGGAAAATTTGTGTTTAAATTATACTGACAAATTTACTTATAATCAACAAATCAAGGATAGATGTGGGTTTTTTTAAGTAATGAATATTATTCATATAATATTGCTTTAAGTTTTGCAGTAGATGTTATTGTTTGTACAAGTTTATATATGTAGCATTCTGTTCTTTTCACTGATAATTGGCAACTTTGGCAACTCTTCAAGAATGATAATCTGTAGTAAATGCCTGTAGGTTCTGGGATGTGTGATACGATTAACTATATTAACTATATATACGATTAACTATATTAATAAGCTCGAGGGAGTAGTACTGCTCGTAGGGATGGTCTTTTCTTCTGGCTAGATTACCAGTTACTTTTAGAATTGATCAACATATTATTTCATAAAAAAATGTATTAACCCCATCCATGCTGAAGGCAACTGGATATTTCCAAAAGAAGTGTCTTTGCCTAATCCAGCCGGGAGAGTTAAATAAGATAAACATAGAACTAGATATAAACACATGTTATTTAGTAAAAAATAAATAAATAATAATAAAATTCAGGTTAAAAAGTTGTTGATGTTAACTAAGGTGTGTGACCATTCATGCATGAAATATAGATAATAAAACCTTGTTTTGGCAAGAACTCTTAATCCAGCTTAGCCAGGTCTACAATAGTTTATCGCTTTATTGGTGCAAATAGTCCAGCGGTGTTTACAGGTGGCAAACATCCTAATGCTGCGGTAATGTTTGTAACGCCATTGAAGGGTCTCGGGGAGCTAATTACGGGTGCGTGAATTGTGCCAAGATCAAGGCTTTATATCTGACCACAGACCAGAGGGTGTGAGTGCCATGATGAGTGGCGGTCAGACGTGCGATACACGATAGACTCCCTCACGATAGACTCCTTCGATAGACTCCCTCGCGATAGACTCACCACAGGGACAGGATATTTTTTACACCCCCGGGGATAATAGACGGCTACCCCTTGAGGCCATGGGGCGAGGGAAGTTGACACGGCCAGGTTAGTCCAGGGCCAGTGAGGCTGGCACCAGTTTATTGCAGGTTAAATTGGTGGGTTGAGTGTCTGGGTTGTTTAGTTTGTTAGTTGACTGGATAGGGGAAGGCAGGATTTGTGAATGTTTTGACAATTGATCGATGTGAGAGGTAAATACATGTTACGATTGATTGTGTTTTATGAAAATAAGTAATATTCTATGATGTATTTAGTTTTTAGTTTTTCATGCAATGATTTTAACAAAATATTAATTTATGTTTTATCTGTCATTTTGATAGAATTTTAAAAAAAATATATATCACTACATTATTGCCAAACTCATTCACTAATTCATCAAAATGTCAAGTAGACTACAGGACCCTATATTCGTTCACAAATTGATCATAATGAATCATAGATTACTTGTGTAATTTTCTCCCATAAATAACATTATTGATAATTATTTCTTTCAATTTAATATTTCATGATTTATGAACAGAATATGGCATTGTGCCATATTGCACACATATATATATATTGCATATTGCTAGTAATTGATATCGATTGTTTTCTTTGTGTATACATGTTGATATTACATATTTCACACGTATATCAGTTTAACCTATGGGCAATCTGTTTTTGATAATGATTTCCAGGCGACTGCCCACCATGAAATTATTACAATTTTATTTCGACCTGGTCGTTCATAATTTCAAAGGATGTCCGCTGCTTTTGAAATTTGACCCATCTCGGATATTTATCAAAGGACATGTGACATCTGGATGAAAAAGATTTGGACCATACGAGCATTTTGACCGATTGTAACAGTTGGGTGCCTATTGCCCGAGATTTCAATGCTCCGACTATTAATACCGCTGTTTTGACAGTCAGTTCAGCAGATTAAGATTTGTATCGGCACGATGAGTGGGTGTAAGGAATATAGGATATCACGTTTTTATCTTGGGACATGGTGGCAGTGCCAATATCAAAGATGAAAGGTTACGGTACAGGGTATCGTACCATGACGTTCTTGTATCCACTAAGAGACCATAGCGCTCTTGTAGCTATCAGCAAGATAGATAGAGCTTTGCTCTCTTGATACATCGAGAGCTTCACTAAAGGCAGGGAAGGGGTTAAAGTTTATTTATTATTTGTCATTGGTTGAATTATCAGGATGAATTATAAAATGTATTTTCTGGTTAAAATTAGGTTTATGCACTGCAGAATCTGATGCGTTATTCATAAACTTGTTAAGAGGCTGGGGGCGTAAAGGTTTAGGAGCGAAACGTCTGCCACCCTATTTTATCATATCAGTTTATATCATTATTTGCCATTAACCCGAAGATATGCTCATCAAAACAAGAAACAAATACACAGGTTTCCGCTTAGCAATAACTATATCTGAGGTCTCAGCGGGTTTAGTACTGATGTACTGACAACTTATCATTAGATGCTTTTATGCATGTCTAAAGTACCGGATAACGTATCTGAAGTGTTTATCTCGTTGCTTATGTTTATAACCCCAAGGGTCAGTTTTTTATATAAAAAGAAGTCGATGCCATTGAAATCTGGCACTTTCTGACTCGCTGCTGTGTTGGGATATGTTTTTCTACACCAGTAGGATCAGTTAAACAAGTAAGATTCAAAAAATGTAATTAATAATTCCATTTAATTACCAATATAATTACATTTGTATGTTGTATATATTGCCAATATCATAACATATTTATTTCACATATATATTGCCAATATGATTTCATATGAATTGCAAATATTGTGAAATTTTATTTCGATACGTGTAACGTAATTTTTCCATGATCCTCTTCCAGGCTTATCTTCCACTCTTCCGGAGTCCTGGTTTTAGGCATTTTGCGATTGACTTTGTCAGTGATGCAGAAAAATGACCAGCCAGGTTGTTTATCAGATCAATATATGAAGTTTGTTCCTCCAGTGGCCATGAAATTACCCGCATAAAATTACCGGCAAAGATAAGCTGCCTTTGTGAGCCGGTTCCATGCAGGGGGTGGGTGTGAACCGAATGCCGACTGTTTTACGCTTCGCCGGGCAAATCTACGGGTGGCTAGCTTCTCCACTCATCATTCTTGAAACACACCCCGATATCCCAGTTTGCTTTATTGCTTACACATTCTATTACCCCTCTTCCCTCCCCCCTCCTCTGAGAAAAATCCCCTCCCCTCCCCCCTTGCTCCAGTTACCTCCGACAGATGACAACAATATATTGGTCATGTGACCCGGAGAAGAAATGCAATATGTGACCAGGGTCCTTTGGAGTTAACATGGAGAAGTACGGAGATATACACGGAGGAGATAAAACACGTGCTGCGGTACTGATGTGAGATCGCAGCCAAAATGGCTTTGGAGACTACCTCACCTACTCAAATTATCATCAGCGGTAAGTCAAACTTTCCAGATATATAGGAGTTTAACCCATGGAAGGGGACATCATCCTTATGACTGCAGCTGGCGATATATAGAAGGCATTCACAGCGTAGAGAGTTTACCCACAGAGAATATACGTATACCACAGAGTTTACCAGGCCTTTGGCGACCACTTGAATACTAATTCACCTTAATGTCAGTCGGTTGTTGGCGACTTGCATGTACAATGTACTGTGGGGGGTAGGGGTTGGGGGTGGAGGAGGGTTACGGCTGTTTACATGCTTAATTAACCTTCTGTGGGATTGGATTGCGAATGCGATCGCTTGGCTGTAGACCAAGGCCATGGATTTTTATTGCAATGCTTAGTGTGCATTTGCACCGTGCAACGTAACATGTATAGTTGTATACTCAGTGGGCAGGGCAGGTTTAGCTGCGGTGTGTACGCACATGCTGTGAATTACCCCCACAGTCTACAGAGAAATTTGTTAGCTGTACTCCCATTTCCATTAGAACTGCTTCCAAATCCCGGTTTGTCAAAATGGGGAAACTCTCATCTCCTAGAATAGCAGTCATGAGTTTGGAAATGTCACTTTGAACTGGATTGGTTTCAAAACTGACATGCTAGTGTTTTAATTTCCCTCGTCATGTTGTACAAAGGAAACTGTAAATGTATTATAATTGACACCCTGTTGTATAAGATTTAACAATCTTTTATTGGAATATGTGTCACAAAGTTATGGTGTATATCATCCTCTTTATTTGGCTGCAGATGCATTTAACTCACTACTTACTAGAGGTTATTGCAGTAGCCCGGTCATAGAACCACAATCTTGATTAAGATACCATTCCTTGATATAGGAATAATTTATGGCCAATTGATATAGGAAATATTTACGGACAAATGAAGTTGATGTAGATCTACGTGTTACGAAAGGTGTGGCAATCTGGTGGAAGAATAGGTATTTCGCACGGTTCTTTGTATCGTTGAAGGTCTCTGAAGGTTGGTTATTGAAGTTTCTGATCAAAAATGTATTCCTTGTTCGGCTATCTGTGATTGGATGCCGTCGTACAGAGCGGAATCAATTCAGTTTCTTCACATCATGTCAAGAATTTCACTTTATCTTCACTCGAGCGTGAAATACACTACCCAGTCAACCACCAACTGGCAAAGTCAGTCAATGAGGTTGTGGATAATACGGCTGAATTCACGAGATATAACCCACTTTGGACCCCACTACCCCTCGCGTCAACTCCATCTCCCCCACCCCGGCACCCTGAGTCCCGAAGAAGACCGTGGTTCTATAGACTCTGAGGTTCAGGGAGTCTTTTAAGGACAGGTGGTATTCGTGAGATCTAGGTCACAATGTTGGCGGGAAGAAAACAGGGACAGGCTTCAGTGGAACGGTAATGAATACAAACGACAAAAAAAGATGGGGTGGAATTTACAAGCTTGTTTATCTAGCACTGAAAAGCCACGGAAAGTCACGATATTGATACGCTCGTCGTATTATACGTATGTGTGAACATCCAGAGAAAGAATCTTCAAAGTTAGAAGTTTCGTTTAGACTTGTTTATCTTGCACTGAAATTATTCTATGAACGGACAGATCTTCATACATTCGCAATTCAGAGAAATATCAATGTGTTCGTGAAAGCGTCGTAGAATTGCATTCAGTTCGCGTAACTCGTTTGATATCGACGTTCTAAAGCAATGACAGAATGATATTTTCCCCCAAGCCACTTCATTCTTTGAATTTGGATTCTTAGAATTTATAATGTCTAATGAAATGGATCATATCCTGATCTAGTTCTATTGAAATTATGGAAATTTGTTGATGTAATGTTACAACATACTCGCAACATTACAGCATTCTCAATTAAACTGTAATACCCGTAGATTTACAACGACTAATAATTCACTTCTTTTAGCGTAGACATTACTTATAGATAACATTGGATTACCATATTATTATTTATTATGAAAACATATTTATAAACTATTATAATAACAACATATATACTGTCACAAGTATTTATTAGGTTCTCTTACATTATTATACATATGCATATATACATGTAGACTTGCAGAACGTTTGATTGAGGTAAATATATGTATTAATTCACGTTTGGTCTGTGTATGATGACGTTTAATGGTTCAATTATTTCGGAAATTCTCTTCCAATTTGCGTGGAGACATTTGATGTGACAAATGAACGCACAGCGTAATGGCACATGATTAAGTCTCGTTCGTGCCGTCGGCAGTGACCTCGTTCGACCTCGGTACCTTCAATGTCATATTTACCTCGGTAATCACTTGTCAGAGAGGACCGATATTAATTTCAGAGTGTTCGCAAAGTATTGCGGATATAATGACAACACGTATCACGTGCTAGATATTGACATTGTGCGATTGTGTATGATACGGTTCTGTACTCTTGGTGTGAAACAATATCCAGTTGACGACAAACGTTCTAATTACATTAATCTAGTCGCTTAACGACATTAGTTGAATTAAATCCAAAAATGGTGCTGGGTATCAACCGGACCGGTGAGAGACTGTCGATATCGCAATACCAGTAGTTATGGTGATTCTTCGTTTTTGAATACCTGATAATTAGTGAAATAATCTAGAAAGCGACTCTAAACCCCAATTAAAAATAAAATAAAATAAATAGCATTAACAAAATTATAATGTATAAAAACTGAAAAACAATTAAATTCAGTTATCAGAAATACTCTGGTAGTGAATGTCACCTGTCAACGTTATCCCTTGTAGATCCCTTGTATCCCTTGTATATCCCTTATCCCTTGTATCCCAATTGTTCAAAATAAATAGGATGCTTCAGGGTTCAATATGTAAACATTAACAACTTTCACCTTTTAAGCGTCCTATGATTTTGATTCATGGATAAAATACGATTATGTCTCTGAAAGGGTATTTCCTGAAGGCTTTCCATTTGTACGTCACAACACTGAATTTGTATCTATGTGAAGATATGGTATGGGAGGATAGGGACGTTGCCTCGCGGGCCAGAAAGTGGTGGAATATCGTGGAATGTGTATGTGTGGAATAGCGTATCTCCAATCTCTTGTCACCCTACACCCCGACTCCAATTACTTTAGTCACAACAAAAACCAACCACCTCTGTAATTTTCTCTTTTTTTAAGTGTTGTACCCTCTGCCTTTTCTATTGTCCATGTTATATTCTATTGCCCTTTCTATTGTGCATGTTATATTCTGTTGTCAATGTTATATTGGACAACCCGTGTGTTTAGAGGAAAGCAAATTTCAGTTGTATTCTTCTGGAGAATTGGGTTATTTTTTTATTTATTGTCGAGCGACCAGTCGTACTTGGACATGGTCTGTATGATAGTGGCGACATCTGGTGGCTTTGTTACGGCATGTGACGTGCATGTGACTCCAGGTCTCGGCTTTTACTGCGTCATTCAACGACAAAGTCGGCATGCAATTATGTTTTTCTTTAGTGCAATTAAAAATTAAATTTGGATGTTGTATTTGTATTTCATACCCAAAAATTTGAAAGTGCGGAAATATTGTATTCAAATTTTGATAATGACAATTACACATTTTAGTAATGTTTTATATTATCTGTATTTCATTTTATTGAAACTTTATTAAACTGGTGCAAAATTTCTAAATGATTTCCTGAAAATGTGTTTGTAAACGCAATATTCTGTTGAAACTGCACATCATTGTCGGAAAGGATGCTATGAGATCATTGGACGATCGGTTGACATAAATACATTGTTTTCTATGCGTGAGTAAGCTTAATATCATCCATTGTTACCCTGGGGGGTTAATACTGATGATATCGCAGTGGGGGTTAGTACTGATGATATCTCAGTGTCAATTTCATAAACACATTGATGTAAACATCGGTGCCATATATAGTGATCTATGTCAGATTGACAATCAAGCATTTTCAGGCATGACCAATTATGTGCAAGAGTGATTATTAATCAATAATGTTAATGTTAATATTAACATACCAGTAATTATACCATTATACATACAATATCTAATGTCTATATTGTTTTTTACAAATAATCCATCATTCAGTATTTAAGATTATTCTGTATGTCTTACCAAAGAAAGGAATATACTGGCAGTAATTTATTATATTTTTCTAGTATTTTTTTTTTTTATTTTTTTTATTATTTTTATTAATAAAGCTGGACATTTTCTTTTCTTTTTCTTTTGAACGTTCTATATTACAAGGATATTTCCATGGGGTTGAGAATGTATTTTGTCCCCATCAGTCAATGCACGTATTCACGCGTTCAGTCACCTCAGCAAGGACGTTGTACTTCATTCAGCAACTGACTTAACAAGCACACCTCTCTCCGATGTTGTAGCAAGTCTTAACAGCGGGTTCACGTCTTCTGACATGACTAGCTGCATTATTGCACCTCCGAGTCTCTGTGTGCAACTGTGTTGTTCACGTCGCGCGACGTGCATCCTAACGTAACTTCTCCGTGACATGTTACATTCCCCAATTACATAGGAGTGGCCTGAGAAACCTCTGTGACCCCCCCTCCCCCCATCTCTCTCTCTCTCTCCAGTGTTACGTGATGTGGTATTTGTTGCGAGGCTCGAATAGAAAACTTAGTCGGATTTCTTGAAATAAGGAAGAGTGACAACAGTAGTAGTAGTTCTGTGGATGACTGGGCAGGGTGAGAGATGATTGGTATGTAGTCAACGTTTTTAAGAATGTTTTATGTTAATCTGATGCGCGTATACGAATCTTCTGCTAACAAGAGTCGTGGCAAGTGGGTGAAAGATTCCCGCAGCGATGTTAAACTCCATAATCACTCAACCACTCTGCTAACAAGTGTCGCATAAAACGATCCGACTTATAAAAGTTATTAGGTAAAAGTTATAGAATTAGATTAATGTAAAACAGTCATTGCTGAAATTTATTGTAAACATTTTTTCTCTTGGATCAAATCCATACTGTATATATAATAAATAAATAAATAATAAAGTTCACATTTGTATAGCATTCAATATTTGTGATTGCTCTCTAAAGAGGATTTCTTTGAACTAAACTTGATCTTATACGCCCAGATGCCATTCTGTTATGATTTCCTTTAGTGAGCGTCTTTTGGGAAGTCTGTAGTTAGTACATTGATGTTTTACATGGCATCTGTCTGCCTCTGGCTCGAGTAAGGTTATCGTAACTTCAAATTCCAAAATTCATTTGACTTGAAAAATTCAACAGGGAATCAGCTGCGAACTTCGATCAAATGATACGTGTATCTACTTTCTGTATTGGATGTATCTACTTTCTGTATTGGATGTTCAACGGGAGAACACACCCCGCATCGTACACAAGCCTGGAATATTTTAATCCGTATTCGCGCATGGAAAGAATAACAACACACGATATGTGTCTAACACAGATTTAGCCCAAAGAAAAAGAGTGTTAAACTGGACACAGTGAGAAATCCCCTCCCCGCACGGCAATGTTAACGGTAATCCCCGCCGGGGTCGCGGGGAATGACCTCAACGTGAGGACGCGGTCTGAGATGAATCGCTAATGTCGGCTCAGTTGAGACTCTGTATCCTTATCGTCTTACATAGGACGGTTTCAAAGGACATCCTCGGATTAGAGTTAGGACCGAGCCCTGGTCTTTGTTGCGCGAGTATATTGGACACACCGACGTTCTTCGGGGAATTCAGTCCGGCACGTCGTTTATTCACCGAGTACATTTTAAGCCTGGTTGGACATTGTTGCCTTGCCTGAAGGCTTGTGTTATTAAGAAATCTGGGAAGGTTTTCTTACAGGTCTGGTTTTTATACGCGAGCGCCACGCGGAATAAACGGCAGCCGAATGAAAAGGATATGTGTCGATGTAGTTTTATCGTATGCTTTTAATAGCTGCGATGTGTATCTTGTCGTTGTGTTTGTTTATATGGCCTTCAGGTATCGACCTTGATGGAAGGGGACTCAGGGTCCCCATGTGGAGGACCGAGTGGTACGGTATCCCATGGGTGGGTGGGGTTGTGTTTACGTTTATGTGGGTAACGTAATGTGGTTGGCCCTCGGCGGTTTAAGGAATGAATCCGAGTTTGATTATGATGCGGGGTAATTGTCCGTGACCGAACAAATAAAAACTGAACAGTCATGAAAATATCTTAAGACGATGTCTGCAAATCTGGTGGTGGTTTGTGATGGAATAGGTGGGGATGGGGTGGTAACAGGTGGGGTGGCAGGATTGGACAGGTAGGAGGATGGGGTATAGTTGAGTTACAAGAGCAGGAATTGAGTAAAAAAATATATAAAATTGAAAAAAAATCTGACATTGAAGACGATAGGAAGCCACACTGATGTTGACATTCCATCAGACTCTAAATTTATTACGATCGCTACACACACCTGACATTGCAATCGAGGAACAGATATTCTGTAAGCACCTAGTCGGGATCAAAATGTAAATACGTCGGGACGGACAGCACGCATGCTGGAGGGTGGCGGCATAGCGGTAAATATAACGTAAATCTCCAGCATACACCCTCCTGAACAAAATACCAGACCGTTACGATTAAACAAACTCCATAAAAGTGCATCCTGTAGAGTGCTCATTGCATATCTGGTGGATCTCAGAAGAAATAGTCCATACAATTCACGTCCATGCTTTTTAAAAATATATTTTTAATTTTCTTATTTTCTTTCTTTAAAAAAAATTATTTTAATTACCGGTATTTCTTTTAAAAAATGTTTTTAAAAAGTTAGTTTTTTTTAATTAGTTTTTTTAAAGATGTTTATCTAAACTTCTGATATTACAATTATATGCAATATTAATGTATGTAAAATTGTACCTGTAAACGAGCATTATTTACAATTATTGTTTACAGCACCTGTTTTCTTGGCCCCATACATCTCTACCTCGTTACATCCGACACAATGTCGCGTGACTCCTTCCCTTATAGCCGAGGGATAAACTATATCATAGAGGGATGAACTACATCATAGATATGCATATACGTGGGAGGAGGCAGCTAAGACGAATCCGGATTCATCGTGAATTGTTTTTATATATCTCCACCTCCAGAGAGAGGAGAGTTCTTCCAGTGCCTCTCGCGTACATATTGTTCACACCTGCCAACTGTAGTGAGGTTTCATGAAGAAACTCGGAAAAATATTCGGAACTTACTCGGAACACATGATGTTGGATTGTCATCCGTGTCTCGTGTGTATTCTGTGTCTGAACGGTAGGAAAATATACCGACGTATTTCACTGTCAAAAGTTTTACGATTAATATGAAACGGTGTAGCTTTAAGATGCTTGTTTCTCTGTTCTCAGTAACACCATTCTGGTGTCGGTTTCTCCATCAGTGTATTGTTTTAAAGGCATAATGCCAATGATAATACATCAAATATCTTGTTCGTGACGATATTGTAGAAAGTATTAACCTTTAATGCTACTCCTTATTTAATAGTACATTGACTATCTTATTCATGGTGATTTTGTAGAAAATACAAAACTTTCAATGACTTCACCATTTTGTTGGTATTATCTAGAATAAGGAGTCCAGCTTTTCATTCTCGTTTCATTGGACGGTTGAAGGATACGTACTTTGCTTTCATTCATATCTCTCAATATGGAAAGTCATATTTCCTAAGTTCTGGTGATAGTAAACAAGATTCTCCGTGATGGATTGCTTCCTCGGTTTGACACCCACCTGTGGTTTTCTCTCTCCACCGATATTATTTACATTATATTTGACAGGTATGCATATCACAATATTTCATATAGCGATAGCCTCGGGGTTATTTTCAAGATATTGCTGACTTCCTCTTGTATAGATGAAAATTGTCAATGGTTTTATGTTGTGCTTGGAAAGTTGGATGGACGTAGTATTGTGTTTTTATGTGAGTTTGTAACATCTGTCCTGTAGAAATGGCATATTCCTGATATCGGTGTACATTTATATGATTTTATGTTTTGCTCAGAAAGTTTGCTTGACATAGTATTACCGGATATGTGAGTTTGTTATTGGTTTTCATGTCGGTTCTGTATAAACGGCATATTCCTATTATATTTGTGTACATTATCTTGTATTGTATTCAGAAAGTTGAATGTATGTAATATTATATTTCGACATCATTTAATTATTCCTGATTTATGCGTGCATTTGAAACCATAATGTTGAGGGGACGTAACATGAACATTTTTACATGGGTTTGTTTTCCTGTGTCACACCGGTCCTTTGGAAATATAACTATCATGATGTATACGTGTGCATGATTTTGTATTGTTCTCGGAAAGTTGGAAGTACGTAATATTTTTTTTTACGTGTGTTCGTTATCTGATGTCACAGCAGTTCGTTGTAAATGCCTCATTCCGATTCAGCACGGAAACTGTTTATCGATTATTTCGTGTTCGATGGCGATCATTCCTACCATTCATAATGATACAATGACAGCTATGGATTCTGGCCTCGTGTGAGGTGTGTCATTAGCATGACAATGACATGTCATCGTGCTGAGGAGAAAACAGTAACGTGGATTTAGTTTTGCGGTTGAATGTTCGGATCGTGAACAGGTAGGTGCAGTATTGTACGTTGTACTCATTGAAAGTCGTTTAGTCATCATTGAAAGTTGTTTTGTACTTATTGAAAGTCACATTGTACTGAATGACCATGTACTGGGTGAA
>JAUTBZ010131105.1:0-14157 GCA_032361785.1 Lepetodrilus galriftensis
GCATGTATGGATACCGCCATGTTTGACTGGGTTCCGTCCACAACACAAAATAGAATGCACATACGCAGTGGTTATTCCGCCATATGAGCTAGTTTAGATCAACCCCAGAAGAAACAATCTGACCACTAGTGACAACCGGCAAAATTGTCCATCTATTTCGGAGTATTTCCCTAATTTTGATGTCTACTTTCAATCTTGCTGATATTACTTCGTAGATGAAAGTATGATTCATGCAGGTCTTTTGCCTATTACTTTGCTACTTTGCCACCTACTTTCGATTCTACTGAAACCACTGCTCAACTGAAATCCCCATATAAAATTTGAGCTATTAAATCATACTCAAAATGTACTTCGGGGTTAACATGGCTGACGATGCAGACAAGAACTGAACATCAAAGGTCACCAAATACAGCAGTATAAAACACAAGAAAACATTCAAAGCATGTCAACACAAAGTTCTTCATTTACATCTATACTTTTTTAATTGAATTTGATATATGATACAAAATGACATTCTGTGAACATTAATTTTATTTTTGTTTTTGTGATTATTTCTATGCATTTTCAAACAAAGCTGTTTTTAGTGAACTATAATAGTCTACAAGACATTATGTGGAAAGGCTATTGTGTTCTACCTTTCATAGCGATAACATGTTCAGTATACGCAATATTTAATTAAAAAGCAACAAATTAATAATACTATTCTAAATACCAATACAGCTATGGCAACATATGTAGCAGTCTACCATGATGAAAGATTAGACGTTTGTGAGTATTACAAGGAACTACATGTGTTCATATAGTATCATATAGTAATTATCTATGTCCACATTCCTGATAATAATACAAAGGTCAAATCTTGATTAGATGGGCAAGTGAACTCATGCGAGAATAAGTATTCTTTTCATCTTAGTTCTTGTTGCCATTGTAAAAGAAAGGTAACGTTTGAGAAAAACTGAAGCCTTGAAAATTAGAGTTTCATATTTTGCATCCGTGGGTAGTTTGGTAATATTTTGGTATCTTTGATCACATATCAAATATTAGTGACAGTGGTTTACTTGCTGTAGTAGAACTATGGACCAACATTGTCATAAACCCAAAAGAACAATATTTCTTTTTTTTAAACATATTCTATCATGACAACAAAGTACATGCACAAACAAAATAGGAAATTATAATTTGACATTTCAAATTTTAAAATAATAAACATCTAAAATTATCCTTCAAAATATTTTAAAATAGAAATTTCACAGTTATATAACATCTAAAAACATGACTAGTAAAAAAAATGCTCATAGATTGTGCTCCACATCTAAGCAAAACATTGGGCTGTTCAAATATTAATAACACTGAAATTGTATTGGGGGTTTAGATGACGCCGTTGTCACAGGAGGAAAGATGCACCAATTGTCCCTGGCAGTGGCAAAATAAACTCTTAAAAATTGAATGAAGCAAAGATGGTAAAAAAAACATGTTCATCCATTGCATTGCATCCTATCCTCGCCACAGAAAGGAATCAGCTGTGGAGAATAACACAAAGCCACCTGGGGCGGTTTCAATATTAGATCATCCCCGGTATCTAATCGTGACAAAACTCACCATGGGATATGATAGTGATCACACTCCATAGTAGTGAGTGTTGTTAAATAATTTGAAAAATATAATTTTGAAAAAACACCATGAATTTTGATGTTTTCAGTTTGAAAGATTTATCTATAACATCAGATGTAAGTTTGACCCTCTCCCTGCTGAATAAAATCAAAGTGTTCTATTTCTGCATGTGATTTGGCAACTTAAGTCACCTTTAGCAGGGAGAGAGTTAAAGTAGTCATTACACCCCAGTCAATCCGGCCCCAGCCCATGACCATATCGCCCACACCAATATTTAATTCGCAAGTGTCACTTATAATCGTGTCATACTTTTTTCAAGTGTTACCTATGTTTGCATCCTATTTTTCTCCCAACGACTATGGCTGTTCATCAAATTATGACAAAAGTCAAAAAGTTTCGGTCAAAGATAGTTGGGGGATAATGGCAAATGCACCTACATACAAAATAATTAGTTGCAAAAATGTACATATGAACATTTCAGTAGTGGCGGAAAGGTACAGGTGGCGGTGAAATGACTGGAGGTGCAACAAATAGGGGTGAAACATCTGCCACTCCTACGATTACATTAATCAGGTTTATTATAAGATTAGCAATTTACAATGACAGTCAACTAAAGCATTAAAAATAATTGTACAATTCTATATATAGTCTGTCAATGATTAACGTTAATGTCGCCGCTACTTGTTAGAGTATATACCTTGATTAAATATCAGAAAATGCCATATTGACTAAATGTTTATGCAATAACATACCGGGTAGTTATTAACATATTTTCCATAATTCAATTATATTTATGGATTTCTAAACAAGCAATAAACCTGGTTTGGCCTAAGAACAAACTCTTATAACATCCGTGGAACGGTGGATTAAAATGCCACGCTGTTCAGCCCACAAACATTAATGATCATGGAATGATTCCAAAGGGACAAAAAAATCCCAAGATACATCTACAAATTGACTACTTGAAAACAACACAATAAAGGTTCATGACGACAATAAAGCGAACAATGTGGAATGAAAGAGAGGCTGGTGAAAGTACTTGGAGAATGAGATAGGGCTACTACAATTTGCCGCAGTGACAGTCAAGTGATCGCGATGATGAAGTAGCTGAGTGATGATGGTGGTGTTGCCGTCCCTGATACTGGTACTACTGTCAGTAGACACCTGCCTCAGTTTCCTGTTTATACACACTCTCATTACCATGATCGAGTTGCATGTTGTCAGAATGGACAAAAACTCGCAACTCTATGGCGCCTTATTCTGTATCACAACTTACATAATCTTCGCAATTTTGTCAAAATATACTAAAATAAAATAACTGATGGTTTTAGAAATACTATTTAAGTTAGGATTGATTCAAATTTTAGAATCCATTCGCAAATCGACGTGGGTATCGTTTCTCAAAGCTTTCATATCCACAATTCTGACATAGTGATCTTGCATGTGCAAAAATCGCCATGTATAAAAGATCACCAAAAGTCCTTATGGTTTCTTAGTAGATACGAGAGCTTCGTGAAACGATACCTAAGAAATATGTTAGTACCTTAGAGCTATTGTGCTTCTATATTGAGATTTATTTAGTGTCAAGCAAAGGTTGATGACATGAAATGACCTTTTGAGTATTTCCAAAGCAATGGTACCTAAATTGCGTACAACCAAAGCACTATCAGAATGAGTGAATTCCAGGAATGTAATTTGAAAACTACACAGTAAACGGCAAGTCTAGTATTCAAGACATTAAGATAAAACAGCCTTACCGCTTGGCGTCCTTTTCTGCGATAATCTGGCCAAGTTTGCGTGCAGTTTCTTCTGCTGCTATTTTGTCTGAGTCAGCTCTCTTTAGCCTATATTATGTGCAGGCAGGGGGCACCAACCAAACAACATGCAAAAGAAATAAAATGAAAACAAAAGTCACGTAAGATGACTTTTATCTTCCTGGAAGCCACAAACATGTTGTGATCTATTTCCATGGAAGAATTCATAACAAGGATAGACAAAATACAAAATAATGGAACATATTTGAATAAAGCTACATATCTGGATGGGAGATAGACAAAGTCATACACGGTTAAAATTAAAAGCGTGTGGAATTTTGTTCTGAAAACTATTAACCTAAAGAAAATCCATAGATTGTCAATGACATTACAAAATGTACAGAAAATATGTAATTTTACTGTATATTCAAAATGTGTCAAGATATAATTTTTGGTTTTACCAAAGTAATTATTGAATAAAAACTTAAAAATAAATCAGATTGGAAAAGATCATAGCTTGATACAATGAAGCTGCTGTTAATTTAGTTTCTGAAAAATATATACTTCGGAAAGAAATATATTTTTATTTAACGATGGTATGTCTACCGTTGTAATTAATATGCCTGGGTGGATAAACACATCAACGTGACAACGAATAAAGCCAGTGAAAGCTATGACGACAATCATAGGGTGGTATACTATAGCATGTGTACAACTAGATAGGCTACAACAGTAGGAAAGCTATCACTATGCTACCATCAATGCTATATATAATACATGTAACTTCAATATAATTTAATTGGTGTAAAACCGCTACTATGAAAATAATACTTGATTGTAGCAACAGTATGCTTGTTTAACTACAGTACTCCCTCGATATAACACCCTTCGATGCACCGCGGATTCGGATACAACGCGGACCCCATTTAAAACAACAACAAAATAAAACAAAAGATTTCTCCAATTATATTCGTTGATATAACGCGGGTATTATAATGCGGGTGGCATGTTATGGACCCCAACTTCAGGGTTATATCGAGGGAGCACTGTATAAGTGATATAAGTGGAATGGTTCCATTAAATAATGGAATTGTAACTTGTTTCCTCATGTACGATTAAACATGTTAAAGTTTTAATTTACAATAGATATATGGTAAATTGGAATGGAAATACAAATTTCACAAGAAAAGAAAATCTAAGGCTGTGAATTGATGACTTCTGAAATGTCTCAGAAAATACCAATGATAATTTACGTAATTTTGTTTAAATATGTAAACCAACAAAAGCTGAAATTTTACACGACTGCAGTATACTAAACTGACCTTTTCTCCAGGTCTCGTAATGTAGCAACCAGATGTATGGTCTTCTCTTCCAGCTTGCCAACCATCTCTGTCTTGTGTTTGATTGAACCCTCGTAACTCTAGAAAATAACAGAAACAACGATTCTAATTAAAGTTCCGATATAAAGCAAAAACATGGAAAGTTTAACACCTACAAAATTGAAATGTGTCGCGAACTGTTCTACCATATTCTGTGTTTGCCATTGTATAAAAAAGTTTGTGGTCTTGAGACTTTGTGAATGAATTCTGCAATTCTAACCTTTCACTGGTGAATGTGTACAATACTTTTCAATGTAATGGGGTGCGGGTTGTACATACCGGTACAAACTATGACACTTGAAAAAGACTTGATGTTGCACCCTCTATGCACCCACAATTTACAAGATTATTATTTTTGAATCCACCCTACTGGTATGCAAATAAATTTTATGAGTACCAGATAATACTATAAATAGCATGTAATTAGTAATATAAGTTGGGCGTCATCATTAATGAACGTCAATCTCTGGAAAATCTCAATGCTGTAGAATGTATGTATGATCTGAGCAGCTAATGAGGACAATTTAGATTTTGAACACTACATGCTTGGAAACCAGTGGAAAAGATTTTATTTCAATCAGTACTTTCACATGGCAATTCCATTCATCAGTTTCTCCATAAAAACAGCTATCCATAAAAAAATAACTAAAACAAGAACAAATACACAGAAAAGTATTATCTAATAAATCTGAAATACATGATCTTGACATTTTGAACCCATCCTGTAAATAGCCACCATAGAAATACATGCAACATGCTAAATTCCAATCAGAAATAAGCACATCTAATTTAATTTTATTGTTACATCCAAAATGCCTGCTAATTATGGCTGTAATTTGAAAAACCGATCGCAGACAGTGCGGCTACAAGTCTCGAAGTCGTTACCATCTACCGCCCCCCAGCCCTCCACTGTCTGCCCAAGCGGTTTGACCAATACAATAACACAGTGTGCACATTGGTAATTGTACGGCAGGTGAACGGCAGAAGTAAATCCCCCCTCGGGGTAAAGTGGTGCATCTGAGTGGAGGGATGAACCTGTTGAGGACTTTACTCCCACACCCTAACGCCCGCCCGCCTGCCTGCCTGCCCATCTCTCTCCTATCCATCTATCTGGTACTGCAAGCAATAAGAGCCGCCACACGAGTACAGAGACAGTGGTATATATAAAACCCTGGGCGCTTGGCAGGATTGTGCTGAGAACGGTAACTACGACATCAACGTCACTAGCTAGCAGGAGGAAACACCAGCACCTATACACAGGTAAGGATGATAAGTTTTACACTAAGTATTTATTATTTTAGATATTTCAATTCTTGAATAGCATTGTTGAGTCAATTAGTATATCAATTAGTTAATTACTAGTCTACTCTAATCCGATATTAAAAAGAAATAGCAATATTTCAGTAATAAATCATTTTATACATCTGGGTATCATTTCCCGAAGCTCTCATAGCTACTACGAGACTATAAGGACTATCGTAGCCATCTCTAATGCATGGGGATCGTGCACTTACAAGTCCTTATAGTCCCATAGTGGATATGAGAGCTTCAAGAAACGATATCCTGTATATTGAAATAATTGATTTGGGATATGTTTTTCTTCAACTTTTCCATAGAAAAAACTTCTTCAATGACAATTCAATTTTGATAAAGTTTCACAAGTTTCATAAGTTGATTGGATGAAAGAATGATACAGCAGTGAAATTGGTAATTTCTTTCATGGAAGTTAATACAAAACTGTCACAGCATAATTATATTTCTTTTAACCTGAAATCTTAAGTTCATGTGCTTTGCATTTTCTTTAAAATAGCAAGTATCATCTAGATTCCGATAAAATTCTGATGCAAGGCTTATGAAAGTTCTGATTAAAAAATTAAAAAAAATTTTAAATGCTGTAAATCACAAAATTAATGCGTCACTAATTTAATGCGACCTCTAGATTTTAGACGTAAATGTGACACCAATAAATGCAAACGGTCATGTATCCATACATGTTTTCCCTGGTACTTACCTTTAATGCGCAGCAGTTAAATACGACAATACGGCAGTCACATTTTTCGGATTAATATTCTGCTGGCATTAATTTCATGATTTACAGTATAAAGGGCATCACATCTGGCATATACAAACAACAGCACTCGTGAAGATGTACCATAAATGTTTCATCACAGCAACCAATTAATATTTTATTGTATCATTAGTAATAATTCAAAACCTTCAAAGTTCACATAAAGGCTAAAATTGTGCACAATAGAGAGAGTTTATTGCTCATCATAGCATAATACATGAGTAGAGAGAGCAAAGACGACACCACATAGTCACATTACTATACATACTAAACAGTAAATCATGCTATTGGCATCTATAGCCAACATTACTATCATATTTCAAATGTCCTTCCGTCATTGTGACCATTTCACAATAGAATTAGTTCATTAATATTAGAAAAGTGCATTCTTTCTACAAGTCACACAGTAGTAGTCAACAAAAACAAGGCCACAGTCAACGAAAACAAGGGCGTTACAGTGCTCCCTCGATATAACGCTGAAGTTGGGACATGCCACCCGCGTTATAATACCTGCATTATAGCAACGAATATAATTAAAGAAATATTTGTTTATATTTTATTTTATTTTTTATTTTTTTAAATGGGGTCCACGTTGGACCCCGTGTTGTATCCGAATCCGCGGTACATCGAAGGGCATTATATCTAGGGAGCACTGTATCATTATTATTAATTATAACATTATCATATCAGGACTTCATGAATATCATATTTGTATTTAGTTGCCAGTTTCAATCTGTGTACTTCAGTGACATGAATAGAAGTAGATAGTTATTTCACGGCAGTGCCACCCACAACAATGCATTAGGTGGAGATGTACTATGGATGATTGAGTTTTCTTAAAAGGATGTTAAAGGTAATCATTTTGCTATCAAGAAGATTATTATTTTAACTTGCTGTGCTCTCACGCCCACCCTGCAGACATTAAAATAAAGTTAGAAAAAGATGTTTAAAAGTAATAAGTTTCCTATGTTTACAATAATACATAAATACAACTGATAAAGAAGATATGCAATGGACCATTTAAATGTTTAGGGTTTAGTAGTCTGTCACCTTCAATCAATAACATAGACATATTGCAAACTGAAACAGCTATAAAAATACATAAACCTTTATTTTCAGAACATATGAAATACAAATATAAACCCATGATTTTTATTACAGCTGATTATGATCTTGACCTTTATGCTATATAATACATGTACCATTTTTTTTAATGATTTCAATGTTTTTCAGTGATCAATAATGGTAGTAAAAATGTTAATGCTTTAGCACATATGTCAAACTAGATAAAAGTATGGAGAAAGAAAATGACTTCTGAAAAGAACCATCTTATACCAGCAGAGTAGCACATTTCTTTCATAGATGCGCAGTAAATTTTACTTTGTAAATGTGTTCGTGGGTGCGACCTACTGGGAGCAATTTGATTGGAAAACTGTCGTCCGTACAATGCCAAATCACAGATTTTGTTTGATTTATTTTTTTGAATTGGGGTTTAGTCGTTTTCTAGATTCTTTCACTAATATCACGACTTGTCAGTTTAGAACAGGAGGAAACCTGTAACACCCATAGTGCTGAATGTTGCAGTAAACCCGCGAGAACAGGCTAGTACTGACAGACCAAGGATGATCTCTGCACAGATTTTGTTACAAACTACTGAAGCAGGAATGGAACTTAACTTTAAAACTGCTATTAATAACAAAACATGAAATTTATACTAGCCCGTAGAATACCTTTAACATTAGGAGAAATGGATTAGGCTGCCGGTAGAGTGTCTAGTTCTATCCATGCTGGTATATGATGAACTGGTTCATAAATTAAAACATTAAATTTAAATAGAAGACTATTATTTTTAGCTCCCTAACCAGCCACAATGCTCATTCTTTTCCATAAGTATTAGACTATCAATACTAGCACTGTTTATGTCCATGCCCGGCTTCTCTAAGCTGAGAAATCTGTAGTGGAAGTGACCAATCCACAAATAGAAACATGTAATTCATTGACGCAAAGTTTTGTCGATATGGGTTTTGACAGACATGTCAGCGTCAACGACTAAAGGTCACATGTCACGATGATTGTTAATGTACGAAGTAGTGGAACTCACAGTGAGGAGGTGGGCAACCTTCACCTTATTCACGTGAAATTTGAACATGTGAATGTGGTGGTGTTACATTTCAGCATTAATATAATTCCATGAATAGGTAAATTAATTAAATGTGGAATTAAATATTGTACAAAATAAGCTAGTGAATTTGCATTAAAGTCTACATTATAACATCTACATTATAAACTAGATCTATATTAAATAAAACAAACTCCCCATAATTTTAGAATATCAACCACACCACAAATGTTTTAGATTGTCAAACAAACCACTAAAGTTTTAGAATGTCAACCACACCATAAAAGTATTAGATAGTCAAACAAACCACGAAAATACATCTACTACATTGAAAACTATTTAATGTCATATTGTTCACCTTTACTATTGAGATGATTAACCACACATCACAGTGCCAAAGTGTTAAAGTAGCAGGTCATCATGACCTAGTAAGAAGGCTGATGAACTTATGCTCTTATTACATTCATCTTGACTATACTTCAGCATACATTACAAAACCATGTTTAAAATATGACATATTTAACATTAGCAAATAATTGCCCTTTTGGACTGTTACCGGTACTTAACTTATTCAAGGTTTATTCAAGCTTCAATGTACTGAATTTTGATGAATCCACTGATGCCTAGGGTGGATTTGAACTTGGTACCTTTGGCTCTGCAATCTGACAATCTACCACTGTGCTACCATCTCCCCATTATCGCAAATGGGTGAAAGATTCCCACAGCGACGTTAAACTCCATATTCACTCACTCACCATCCCCCCAAGGAAAGTAATTACATTACATGCTTACAGCCAGTGTGACTGGTGGACTGATGATAAGAATTCCTGTTTTCCAGAATGGCTAGCATATCAATCCAGAAAGTGACTGTGTGTGTGGTCTTGTTGCTGTTGACAATGGAAGCTGTGGTGGGACAAAACTACCACTTCAGCAACGGGTGGCACGCAGGGAAGAAGCGAAGTGGCGAGAACAGCAGTTGTACGTTCAGGAAACAGGTCCTCAATCTCATCAACAAAATCATCGTAGTAAGTCATTTTACATCATTTTAAGAAACTTTTTAAGCACTAGAATGTAATTTTACATCATATTATGAAACATATAGTTTCCATCCAAATATTGTGGGACTATGATAAGTGTTTCACTTTTGTTTAATCATGTTGAAATTCGAGTTAATAAAATATTTTGTTATTTACTTTCTTTCTCTCTTTTAAATAAGGGTTTATAGCTGCTTTCAACATTCTTTTACATATCTTGGCTTGCCAGTTTAGGGCAGGAGGAAACAGGGATGGAACTGAACTATAAAACATACTCGAATAATGATATAGATTTAACAAAGCATGAAATTTCTACTAGCCCGTAGGATACCTTAATTTAACATTGCACTGAATGGTGTAGTAAACCTGTGAGCACTGGCTGGTACTGACAGACAAAAGATTAAAATATTGAACTGAATTCCATATTTCAAATAAGTATTCAGTTTTTTTAGAACAAAGTATTTAGGAGGTTACATTTTCAGCTTCATAATAATTCATTTATTTTTATTTTCAGGATGAAACAACCCGCATATCAAAGCAATGTATGGAATATATTGAGGTAAGTTTGACATATTTAATACACACAATTACTGAGAGAATTAGCCCAATTTTGTTTACAAAAGAAAGACACAAAAAATACAAAATATAGATTCGCTTGTTGGTTTTATAGTTGGCAAACAGGTACCAAACACAAAAATTAACACTACAACATTAAATCATAGATGGACATAGATCCACAAAAAAATTAGTTTGAAAATGATAACTTTTCATAGATCCAGAATGCCACTATCATATGTATTCGGAGTTATTTCTATACACAATGAATACCGTACTTCAAACTCATATCTCTACCACTTGAAAAGAAGAAATATCAAGTGGCGCTCTACCACATGTCAAACCTTCAGAAGATTTGACCAAGTGGCAAGATCTGACCACTCGACGGTTGGACAATAATCCCGCCTATTGTGACGGATACAATGTGCAGAGCAGACTAGACAGACGTACCAGTCCTCATGGACAGACACATCACTTCTTACAGCCAGACAGGATATAGATTTGTGACATACACATGAGACTATGTGGCAAATATCTCCATGGACAAAGAGCCCTATACAAATAACTGCTTCCTTGCACTGAATGGTACTGATGAGCCTGTGAGGTGATTACAAACTGCCACCCAATAACTGCACTCTCACTACCACTTCTGCAGTACCACTTGGCGGTTAATTTAATTTCTTATGTGGCTTAGATCAGCTTTCAAGATTATTTCACTTACATCACGGCTTGTCAGTTTAGAGCAGGAGGAAACCCGCAATATCTGTAGTCCTTAATGGTACTGACTGACCAAGGTTGATAACTGCATTGCCATTCTACAGTCACAGTCAGTGCATCGTATCAATATTGTATCAGAAAGTAAACTTCGCAAAGATTGATGCTAGGCTTTGAACCTGGATCTTTTGTTATCCAAGTCCAAACATTTTACCATTGCACTACCACATGTCCCAACTTTGCACTTAATCCAATGATTATTCCACTCTGTTGTGATTTCAGGTAGATTCTGTTGGAGATGCAGAACAGATGACGGAGAAACGGTGGAAATAAGCAAGACCCACGACCAGTTGACATTGCAACCGAAACTTGACCTCGGAAGAGAAGACAACCCCTACCAAATGCCCCCCTTTGCAGTATACCATCAAACCAAGCAGAACCCAACTTAAGAAGAGAAGATGGCCGCCCAATTGGGACAACCGTCTGACAAGCAGACGTCACTTTATTTAGAAGCATAATGATAATTACTTTCACTGGAAATTGTAGGGAGGAAATACACGATCACGCAGGAAGTGTCAAGATATGTACTCTGTAGCCCAGCAACGTCGGCCATTTACAACATGGCCGCCCGCCCGATTGCCCAGACTGGCCTGTTGGTTTGCAGCGCCCAGTAAACACCTAGATGTGCAGGTTTTCTGTCCATTATATCCATGTATATTTTGCAAAGAAATAAACTTCAAACCTTGTTCTTTTTAACCAGAAGTCATTTGTCTTAAAATTTAATTAAAACTGTCTGACTAATATTAAGAAACATTGTCCCGCTGATGATTGGAATCTACAACAATTGGAGAGACAATTTACTTTTTTATTTGTTTGAAATCAGGGTTTAGAGAAGCTTTCAGGATTATTTCACTCGTATGACGGCTTGTCAGGTTACGACAGAATGAAACTTGCAACGCATGCAGCACTACAACCTGCAAGCATCAACTGGTACGGACTGACCAAGGAAAGAAACTGCACCTGGTCATGCTGATGCTTGCAGTCATGACATCCATCTTTACAGCATCATTAACAGGAGGTATCCAGTGATGCCCATAGAGCAGAGAGTGGCAGGTTATCCAGCAGTCAGAGGGTTAAGCTAACTCCTGTGTTGACTGATGCCCATATGCCAGGGTTAGCTGGTTAGGTGTTCATCACAGAAGTAATATTTTCTTTGTATGAAAACTGATATTATACCCTCTTTACCTTATCTCTTGCAAACAAAACATACCCACAGTAAAACATGGCAGTACTACAGATATATGGAACACAAATTGACTGTTTATGCCATTATACAGAGAGGCTATAAAACGCACTACTCATTGCCATTAATAATTAAAAGGTTATATTGTCACTTTCCATATCATACCACTGATAAATGTGTGAGCGGGGTTGTGTTGATAAGGGCATGATATACATCAAAGGCACCATATGGTAAGCTTTTTATAATATACGCTGCAAATGATTGAATAATAATAGTTGAGAAAACACCAATATTACAATTTCCTGAAAAAAATGTTGGCTAAGTAAAGATTCTGTGATACATCAAGTTACAATTATTACCACTCCGAGATAGCATGTGGATTGGAAGCCTAAGGCCAAAACATCTGTTATGAAGAAAGGTGAGATTGAGATTGGAAAGACATCACAACGGCATAGACCGTCGGGTGTGTGAAGAAGTGCATCACTTGAAGGAGTGTGTTCAAATAATAATTACTGAAAATATTTTGGTGATAACAAGATAACAATATAAACAATTACATATTTTGTTTATAATGGTACAATAATTAGTAATTTGCTATTTTGACTATGTAGTAGTCCTTTATTACATAAGATTTTACGGTAATATTTTCTTTAATTCTATAAAAATGTATTAATAATATACAAACATACAGAGGATCTAACATGAGTGGTCGTTTAATACTGAATTTATTAAACAAGTTGGTAAAACTGATTTATTGATGAGTTTAATAAATTTAATAAATGAACACGAATGTTAGATTATATTTATCACATAACTATAGAAAAGACCGTAATATCCATTTTCAGTTGCAAAAACTCTTTTAGGCAGTCATGAATAAGTCTGAAGTAGTGACGTTACGTGTGCGACATCACAATGGATGACATCCTATTGTTCCGGATAACTGGTTTCCTGCTCTATGTTGCAGCGTGCGTAAGCGAGGCAGGTACCTAGTATAATCATTGTTCTGTTATTGAAATAGTTGTATACACAAAAATATTGAATGAGCGTATCAAACTCCCAGGAGGCATATTATGTGATAAATAGACATATCAATGCATCCGTAGTCATAGGAGATACACAAATGGCTGCTTTTGTATTCTTGCAGGGATATTTTATGTCAACTTCAACAAATAATATATATACATTCTTGTTACTAACATAAAATAAAAACCTTATAAAATTCACTTGTTCCAACTTAATTTTCTTATTTTAAATCAATATTTTAGGAATGTATATAGTGTGAGGGAAACCTGAGACAATCTTGAGTTATTTGAAGAACCACAACTTGTTTTCATTGATACAAGTACAATGTATATCATGATATTTCTGATGGATAAAATGAAGAATATAACAATACTAACTATGAATATCTTTTCTACATCATTTCATAAATAGTGGCATTAACATGTAAACAAAATGGTGTTCAAAAACAAATCTACTGTGTTGATCTCAAAACTTAACAATAAATTAACAAACATGTTCTTGATACAAATACTTTATTCAGCAAATTCTCTCAGATGTATCCACAATCCAACAATAGGAGCTGCAAGTAGACACAATATCTGGTGACATAAACTGGTCAAAAATATAAATGCGCAAAAATCCACTGTGACGTCACAAACAATCCACTGTGACGTCACA
>JAUTBZ010131116.1:0-14155 GCA_032361785.1 Lepetodrilus galriftensis
ATGTAACTACTGTGAAAAGGGCTTGTTAATCTAGGCTATTTCACATGTCCTCCCTAAATTCTACCTGTCCCGGACAGTCCTTACTGTCGAGCCCTGAGTGTCCGCAGCAATATGTAGCGGAAAATAATCTGCTTACACAATGAAACTAGTATTTGCTTAGCGGCATTATTGTTTGTTGACTTTTATGTTTACAATTTGACATTTCTCGTCGTATGGGTGAAATATTCCCGCTGGGACATAAATCACTAATTCACTCGATCCAGACATTTCATAATGTGCTTTAATTTGATTGCAGATTTACGCAGAACTTGTCGGTGTTTCGTCGTGACGTGAATGACTCTTTGAAAGCCTTGAGTACCAGTCCGTCGACGTCAGTGACGTCTCTAGACATGATGAGCTACGGATAGCAGCGGCCGCAGTGGTAGTGTGCGTGTGTGTGTGCTTGTGTTCTGTGGGACGGCTATGTACATAAGGCTGTGTGAGTCGGAACCGCGTCACATGATCACCGTAGACTGCCAAATTTGGGATGAACGAAATCTGCGCGTCTTTGGTGCAATCACCAGTGATGTCAGTATTTGAGTATTGGTGATGTCTGCGAATTCGCTCCCCTGTGCCATCAGTGTGAGTTCCTGATTCATTGGAAGTGCTATCGATTTGCGTGCTTCGGCAAGTGCTTGGAATGTGTGGTTTAACCAGTGGATATCCCAGTGTGATGTATTACAGCCTTCCAACATTTACTTGTTTAGGATAAGATCTTAATGTTAGTTGTTGGACTTCAGTGATGAAATTTGTAAAGAAACCTTTTCGTGATCAGTTAGAAATCAATTCTATGTTATGTGCTAACCCGCAAATTAGCTCTTGCGGCATTGACTGTCGAAGATTTGCGATATTTTGAGGGTTCGAGTAATGGTATTTGTAGCTGAAAAACTAGATTGGGGATAGTTGGTTGTTCGGAGTCTGTCGGGGAAGTTGCTCGGATATGCAAGTATTTTTGAGTGAATGAATGGAGTTGCAAATATACGATTGCGTGCGCGTGCATGTGTGTGTACTGTGTATGTATGTATGTGTATGTGTGTAGTGGGTGCATGTGCACTTGTGTGTATGCATTGAATGGAGTTTGGCTTGTTATATATGAATGGGTTTTGTAAAGGGTGTCTGTACGAATCTGTTCCAATTCTGTTCAAAACCCAAGCTGTGTGACGCCTGGTGTGACGTCTGGTGTGACGCCTGGTGTGACGCCTGGTGTGACGCCTGGTGTATGTATTCCAACGTGTGTATACTGCTGTGTAACAGGACGACCATAGACGACCTTGTCACACAAGGATTCAAAACTGTTTTTGCCCGCCAACGACCTTGCATCTAATAGGGACCTTGAATCCCTCAGCATTGAAGTATGCGATAACGCTTGTGAGTGGTCCACGACAAGTATCCCTACGCCTAGCTGTAAATGTACGGACCACTAGAGCTATTTTCGTGGAATAAAACATTCAGGAAAACGTAAGCATATTATGCATTGAATACAAAGTATATTTTACACCATTTTTATTATTCATAGTTTAATTTACTTTGTTAAACCTTCACATTTCCTTCGCTTCATTTATTTTTATCTGTCAAACAGAATCGTATTATCTTCTGTCATTTTTTCACCTTGAGCAGCCTGAGTTGCTGCCATGCAAAACTATCACGATTTAAGATTGAGCACAAAATCATTAACTTTGCCAGATAAATTCACTGTATGTCACAGATGTCCAAGCTAGAGCAGTTAAGTAATTAGTATGAGTACGAAACCTAAGGTTTCCAGCTCAAATCCCATCTATGGACCTGGGTATCCTTTCACAAAGCTCTCTTAACCGCTAAAGAGACCCTATCGCTCTTTTAGCAATGTATTAACTATCAGCAAAGAGAGTGTTATGGTCTCTTAGTGGATAAGAGAGCTTTGTGAAAGGAAACCCTGATAATTTGTCTATGTTTGGTAACAATTCCATATGTTTGGGAAGATTGTAGTGTGAGACATTGTCTGTACTTGGTGCCTGGTTATCACACTGTCATCAGTATCAGCCATGGTGTCTGAGTCGTACTGTAACACCAGGTTATTGCAGGATCTCCCTCCATTCTACCAGATCCTCACTGTCACTCTTTTCTTCTTGTATTGTTATTCCCAACATTTCAATATACAGTAGACCTCGGATATACCGGCCTCGGATAAACCGGACACTCGCATATAACGGACTGAATCTGAAGTTCCAGGTCCCGTCTAACGCTAAATGCGGCATATGCGTGTAACGGACTTTGCATATAACGGACAGAAATAGCCGGTCCGTTATATGCGAGGTCTACTGTATTACATGTACAGGGTCCTGTTTCACTGACTGATCATTGCACTGTAGAGAGCCGTAGCTTTATTATTAGGGGTGTCACGATGCATCGGTGCATCGCGATTTTACCTCTTGTATCGTGATACACGATTCTGTCTTTGTGAATCGATTCATAATGTTAATGTGAATCGATTTTTAAATACATGTTCGGATCAATTTGTTTTAATAATATTCCTGATTTTAACAGGTTATTTCCGCTCTTATTGAGTTTAAAGTTAGATTTCAGTAATTTTCACAAGGATTTTACGTGTTTTGTTAACAAAACATATTATTTGCAAATGTTCTCTTCATGACTGAATTATTTGTACTGGATATTTGAAGAAATAATGACCTTCATATAACATGATTACTGAAAATCTTCCCAAAGTTCTTTAAAAATGAATCGTGATATGTAGCGTATCGTGTGCCTGGTATCGTGATACGTATCGTATCGCGAGATAGGCGAATCGTGGCACCCCTATTAATTATCAGTCAATAGTTGTTTATAAAAATTATGGTGTTTTACTGTTGAAAATCTGAACTGATATTTAGTAAATCTTTGAACATTTTGAAATATTTTAAATTAATCAAAAGACAACAATAGATATCTGTATTACAGAACTATTATGTATTATTTTCAAATTGTTGATCATACATAATTTGTATTAAATTATATCAGTTTTACTATTCTCAGCTGGATATCTCTGCCCATGTATAATGACTTTTAGGTACAGAGGTGGACATTTACCTGCTCAAGTAAAACCCTGCGTGGAGTCTAGGTGACAGGTGGGGTCCTCGTTAGGTTAATTAACCAATACCTAATTTATGTTCCATCTATGGAGGATGTTTATGAACATGTTACCTCGTGGAAGTATCCATATTAATTTATATCCTGCTTCTTGTCAATACGAGGGCAGTGTGTTAGTGTATTGGAAGTAGTTTACAGCCAGAAATGTTGCCCGTCTGTGTGGCCGTGAGAGTAGCTCTCAGCAGGGTTCCGACTGAGATGAAATGGGAAGAAAAAAATCTGTTGCCTGATAGATTAGATTACATCATAAGCTCACTTAAACCCAATTAAATTCTCCTGATCACCCTGCGACTGAGAGAGAGAGGGAGAGATGGAGCCGTGATGCTGTTACCACGACTGAAAATGTCGACATTACCTAGGATGCTGTTGAGGATTTATTAAATATGTTGTTGAAGATGTTGTAATGGTGATGATTATGAAGATATGATGGTGGTGGTCATGATCATGATGATTAAATTATAATGATGAAGATGCTGATGATGAATAATTATTTTTATTATTATTATTAATAATACTAATAATAATTGTTGTAATAATAATAATAATAATAATAATTTAATAATACTAATAATAATTGTAATAATAATAATAATTTAATAATAATAATAATAATATTCCATTTATGTAACACATTTAATTAACTCTATGCACAAAGAATTCCTGAAGCACCAAAGAAAGGTATGATGATGATGATTTCAATAGTAATGACAATAAAATTTCCGATTCCAAACCTTGTCACTGCTCTTGTGCACTTCCAGTTTCCTCTAGCAGTAAATAGGTTAATACAACATTGAGAAGATATTAACAAATGCATCAATATGTACCGATAATCGCTGTTCATAAGATTATCACAATTGTGTTGTTGATAATTTGATTAGTACTGTATATGTGCAATGATTATAAAAAAAGATGTCGCATATCGAGGAGAACTAGAATGAGCGCAATTTTTCCTGAACTGAAAATTAATTCATGTACCTTTCTAGATATGAATAAAATTATTCATTCATAGGACTGCAATTGTTCTCAAAGATTTGTCCTATAATTAACATCACATTGGGAATTGTCTTGGAAACGAATGACAAATGAATGATAAAATCACTGGTTGTAAGAGTTCCTCCCCTTGGAATGTGAGCACACCGCGATGTTCTCCCGCGATGCCAAAAACATATGGAAATGGTTTAGACACTGTGATTGTCTGTATAGCAGTAGAACTCTGGCATGGATGGGACTTAATGATGTCAAATAGGGGGAAATGTGAAATGTGAAATGCACTTTTCCGCAATTGCGTGAAATAAATGAAAGTGATAAGAGAATTTCAAAATATTTTTTTTATTGTTTCCATGGATTGTGGGTGCAGTGTGTGATGACATGGCTTAATTGGTGATTGCTGTGTATAAATATATGAGTATAGTCGGTGGAAATGTGGATAATTATGAAAACACATCTATTTGGGTGGCACTAAACTTCAACAGATGTAAAAACAAAGTGGTGAAAATCTGATTTAACAATGTGATGGCTGTGCAAGATCATTAAATTATTTTATTCCTTATAATTTATGTGTATTCAATAGAAATTGTCATGTAGTTTCAAATGCATGTATTCCCAACACTTTAGTTCATAGTTTGATTTGTCCAATATTTCCAAGCGTGTCATTTTAGGCAATATTGTTGACATTTACATGCAATTGACAGTAAATATGAAATATAACAACCAAATGTCTTATTTTGCTGGTAATTAATGCTGATATTTCCAGCAGATATCTTATAATATTTTTAACCTTTAAGCACATTATTAATGAACATGGCCCTACTGTACTAAAAGTGATATGGCAAGTTATGGTTACCCTCTCAGGGTACCCAACCACAGCTGAATCACACATCTCATAAAGAAACTGGCAGATAGCAGTAATTTTAATAGAAAGTAAATGAACCTACTGATGTAAGAAAAATAGCCCCAATTTTAAAACATTTCCAAATATACATTACTATTTTTATTTGTTTGGGTTTTCACTCTCTCTCCCGAAATCATTAGTGGATATAATGAAAATAAAATTAGCCTATATACATGTCTGTGTAGAATGTCTGCGATTTACGCTGAATCGCTATTCCAGAGAAATTTTCACCCAACCTGACCATGTGTCTGTCTTGCATTTCACAAACGAGATTTTAACTGACTGTGATAAAATCTTATGGGAAGACTAAGAAAGTACGTTTTGATAAAGCTGTCAGCTGACGCAGGAATGAGAAGATCATCGTAATGTCCCTGTGTTCTGCCTCGGAACCTGCGTTATTTCCTTATCATTGAAAGTAGGGCACACACATGCTGTAAAACACCACACACACACACACACATACAGACAGACAGAGTGACACACACACACAAACAGACAGAGAGACACATGCACAGACACGCACACACACAAACAGACATACATACACACATGCACTCACATACACTCAGACACATGCACACACACACACACACACCACACACACATAATTTCAATTTTTAATATTGAAAATATAATTTTTAAATAAAAGTAGGACACACATGTATGCACGTGCAAATATTTTCATCCATGAACAAGCATGTGCACAGATGCACTTACATACACACACACACACACACACACACACACACACACACACACACACACACACACACACACACACACACATGCACGCACACATGCAAAACCCACATATTAATACTTCCAATTTTTACTAATATCAAAATATAAGTGTTTCTTTTTTAACCTTGATTGTTTATTCTTCCCAATATTGTTTTCTGATTATGAAGATATTTTCATCATTTTACCCCTCATTTGAAGTGTTTCAATCTATTTTCCTGAACAAAACATGATATTTGCCTAGCTAAAGGTTGATTATTTTGGTAGTCGTTATTATGATTAATTTCATCTTCTATTCGTAAGTAAGAAATTATATTTATTAATTATTTTTTTTAATACAATGATTATTGGATATTATTTTTATTTTGTCAGACTTTTGATAATAAATTTGTGACAGCTTTTAAGATGGAAGAGTGATGGAAATTTATTATTTATTATTTATTATTTCCATCAACTAGTTTTATCAGTCAGTTCAACACAAGAAGTAAGTTCACTTGTCATCTCCACCATACCAGTCATTGTTTGTGGGTCCATGGCTATTAGAATGTATTACTAAACTAGTAAAAACAATTGTAAAAATAAATATGATTTGACCACACACAAGTGTAAAACATTATTTGATTATTTTTTTGCCATCTTCACTAAGCTCTGAATGTGAATAATATACATTTAAAAAGTACAAGTTGTGTGAGATTAAAACACATTTATTATTCATTAGGAAATATGATATATAAAAAAATCAGAACAATTATTATTGTGGAATGGGTGTTAAAATGTGTAGACGTTTACCAACCATACAAGGTTTATATAGGTTCAATTTGTTGATGGTTCACTAACAAATTTCACAGCTTAGGTTTTTTATTTCAAATATAGTTCACTTATTTCAATACAGTAGATTTAGTTGGTTTACAGATATTATAGTTATTTACATTAGATTTATCCCCAAGAACTGAAATGAAAATCTGTTTTATCCAGGAATCCAATCTGTGATGTCATTATTTGGTGCCATCCAATGCAATAGCCTGACCAAATAGCATATTTTTTTATGAATGTGTTAATTTCACAAGAAATTGTCATAGACTGATAAAAATAAATCATCACAATAATAAAAAATCTAAAAAAAAATGGAGACACATTATTTTAATTTTTCTATTACAACACATCATTTACTACAACATACTATTTGGGAGACACTGGTTTTCTTGTGCAAACTGTTTAACTTAAAGAGCCATTTTTTTCCCATTGCCCAAGCCAGTGTTTTAAGGGTTGATCTCTTCGCTGTTTTTGCTCCTGTGTAAAATGTGCAAATACCTGGTAGTTGTCACTTTGATGAAGTGCTGGGGTGTTTCCTTGGCTCTAATTTAGTGGAGGGGAAAATTTGCTAGGTTTGAGTACACACATGAGACAGTCTAACCATGTTACTCAAGATTTAACCAACTTAAATGTCTTATAAAAAATATATATAAAAAGTCGGATAAAAAATAAGTAATGATTATTTAAGGAGTATGTATTGTGTCTTCTTAGAGTGAATAGTGTGGGTGTTGTATTTTTATTCACAGTGTGTTGATCCTTTATCTGATATTTAGCATTAAAGTAGATGTCGTGATATTAGTGAAAGATTCTAGAAAGCGACTCTAAACCCCAATTAAAAAAGAAATCTCCAAAGGAATCATGTAAAATAATTTCAATATGTTCTTTATTTAACATATTTGTATTTATAGTATTTAATTTCATAAGAGTAAGGAGATGAGATAGGAAGGCACAGTTGAGAGTGTGTTTGACTACAAACCTGAAAGATCAGGTTTGAATTCCATACATGTGCCTAAGAAACTGTAGACCAGAGACCAGTGGCACATGCAGGGAAGATTACAATCTCAGTGTCTGTATTCATGCAGTGATCATTCTTGGATTCTCAGTACCAGCCCTGGCTCATTGGTCTTACTGTAACACAAGGTTGTTCGGGGTTCTCGTCGCACCATAAACATGTCACTTCCATATCACTTGCTTGTAACTACTGTAGAAAATAAAGCCAAAAAACTTTCAATTCATTACCCTTTGTGCTAGATTAACTATTATTCTATAGGGCATTTTCAGTAGCCACTAGGACGGAGAAGGTCAACAGGAATATTTGAAGGAATGGTTCCAATTGAGACGGCAGCTTCACAAAAGATTATATCAATGACCAGCCGGTAATACGGAATGCTTGAAATGCTCATTTCTTGCATTTCTTTTAAAACACTATAAAATAAAACTATACATATGCTGATAGTTTATCGGATAGAATGACAAGGGTTATTGATGTAGGAAAGTTGCTGTTGTATATATTTGCAACCTCGACTCGAGAACTAGGCCAGCTTCTACAGATTTCATAATGCCATCCAATGAGTTATTGTCACAGTTGTTTGTTTCCTGACGCCTTTAATTTATTAAGTTCGTGCAATTCGGCATAAAAGCCCAATAATAATTCTAAAGAATGACATTGACATTATTTAACATGCATATCATAACACTTGTGTTATGTATCATAAATATATCATAAATAATTATTACAGGGTGCAACAGTTGCACATAGAGCCATATTTATCCCTATTATGTGATATTCACATTAAGGAAAGGTAATCATGGCATACCGTAATTAATCGTGAAAGAAATATGTGTAGCATTATATTCATAATTTATATTTTTCATCTGGATATTTATATATACACCATACTTCACACACTTACTCGGGAAGAAATGGTAGGAACCTTTCTCCATGGCAAATTAAAATATTATAGACCTTAAACTGGCTGCACTCCCATGCACCGCATGCTGGGAAAGTCTCTCACCCTCACCCATATAGTCACGGGGCGCTATTTCCCAACAGGTGGGGTAACTCTTCTGTCATCGCCCCAGCTGATAATACGGATTTGCATTACCCCGTGTAATAAGAAGGATAAGTGTTGATATGGGTGGGCCTCCAAGATCATGCTGTATCTCCATGGTCGGTCGGGTGCCATTTGATCGACTCAGAATCAGAATGTTGTGTGGATCTAATTATTAAATTTCAAATTGAATGTGCAGTATTCTTTATTCCCAGAAATGTAGACAATTGTTTTGATTAAAGAAGAAATGGTTTGTAAATTATAACTTTCTGTTCTTGATTGTATACAGCATTGGGAACAGAACATGTATTTGTTGTTGTCTCTTGGGGTTATTTTTTGTTTATTTTTAGGTGTAATTTCTTTGGAACAATTTTGTCAAGAACATTTTATTTGGTATTTCAAAACAATTATAATCTCTTGAAATTAATAAAATAGGTTTAGAAAATAATAAGTTTAAATTATAACATTCAAATTCTATGGCAATATCAATTTTCATTAGTCTTTTTGTCTCTAAATTGTGATTTTGTCAACACACTTCTTGCACCAACGTGCTGGGTTATTACTAGTTATCTGTACATAATACTGAACATACCAGAGAGCCTATTGCATCAAAGACCAACTTGTCCTATTTTGCTTCATTGGTACAGTGAGAAGATCCAGCAAGGCACATCTGTGTGACAAGGACTTTGTAGTTTGAAGGATGTGGTGAAATTCCAGCTTCAGCCATTGCAACAAGCCGTCATGTCATCTACTACTTCAGTTGCTTCAATTGTATGTGATACAACCTTTGGTTCAACTGCAGTTGTGTTAGGGAAAGGTTAAACAAACAAACAAAAATGATAAAAAATAAATAAATAAATAAAATAAAAAATAAATAAAAAATAAAAAAAGGTTACAGTGCAATGGACTAGAAAAATAAAGATTCTTTAATTTAATTCCAGGTTTGGCTGTCTTATGATCAAGGTTTTTTAATTCAATGTGTTTCCGTTTCTGAAGGTGTTCTACAATGCAGTTAACAATATATATATTACCCATAGAGTTACTAATATAAAGGTGTTATATGTGCAGTTAACAGTATATTACCCATATAATCAGGGTTGGAACTTAACTTTAAAACATACTCACCCGAATAATGATATAAACAACAAAACATGAAATTTCTACTCGCTCGTAGGATACCTTTAACATTACGAGAAACGGACCGGGCTGCCGGGCAAGTGGGAACTTCTAACCCTGTATAATAGGGTTACTGGCATATAGGTGTTCGATATGCAATTAACAATATCTAGCGTTACTGTTATGCATGTGTTTTATGTGCAGTTGAGAATATGTTACACATAACGCTTTTTAGTATGACCCTGTACGTTTTACATAAAGTTGACAATATGTTACAAGTATGTAAATCATATTCTAAAATTACAACTATGCATATGTGGATTAACTAGCACAAGTTGTGCGTACAAGCATAATGTTTTCCTGCCAACTGTTACCACTTAACAAACTGCTTGTCATCTGTTGGCATATTGGTTTTCCTTAAAAATATGGACAGTTTGATTTATGTTTACGATTCGCTTTCATGTGGAACAAGACAGTCTGGTTGCAAGCCTACCCAAGTCTCAGTCTGGTTGCAAGCCTACCCAAGCCTGCAGTAGTTATGCATGAATAAATGCCCTGAAATTGTTCGCACAAAAGTCTTGCACCAAGAAGGCGTCAAAATAATGGTGTATTTGTCTTACTGTATATTTTTCTACGATCTAGGCCATGAGCAGTGTTTGTTTTCTTCTGCATTGGGAGTGTTTATCGTTTCAGTATCTGTATTCTACCGTGTTGATGGAAATTAGCCTCCAATGAATCTTTGATTTCGTGTTATTGAGGGAAGTGATAAAAGATCGGTTCTTATGTGTCATATAGGACGCAAGTGTAGGGAAATTATTACTTTTAAAATACTGCTTCAGAAATAATGTCAAAAGGAAGTAGACAGTTGTAAAGTTTAATCGATACTGATGTGTTTTTACAGAAAGCAGCGTCTTCAGATTGTAAAAACAATGTTGTCAGGTTTGTTTTACTTATTTGACCGAATATTATCACTTTTTCTTCGCATACAACTGATAAATTGAAGAGTTTAAATTCAGTTTTTGTTTTTGCCATCAATTTGTCCCCATCCAAAAATCTCAAGTTTCTAAAATACCCGGTATGTGCAATTTGAGCAACATATTTTAAAGTCGTTATCAAGCATGCAAAGTTAAATATAGACTAACAACATCGTGACATTTCTGTGGGTGTCCATTACGTTTATCAGCTAGGAACCACGAATTGAAACTGAGCTAAAAATAGTGTCGGTTAGGACTTTTATTGTTAAAAACATAATTTTATACTTGCTCAATCTGTAAAAGTATGATTTGTTAAATTTTCATGTGGATATATTATATCATTAACATTGATAATAGATTTTCAGAATTTCAAAAATATACATGGATCTAACTTAAAAAAAGTTTTCAGAATTTCACCACCATCAACATGTAAACCACCGTAATATGAGGTGTCATTATATTGACGCTCCACTAAACAGTGTACATCAGGTTGTTTGTAGTGCTAGTCCCCCCCACCACCATCAACATGTAAACCACCGTGATATGAGGTGTTATTATATTGACGCTCCACTAAACAGTGTACATCAGGTTGTTTGTAGTGCTAGTCCTTCCTACCACCATCAACATGTAAACCACCGTGCTATGAGGTGTTATTATATTGACGCTCCACTAAACAGTGTACATCAGGTTGTTTGTAGTGCTAGTCCTCCCAACCACCATCAACATGTAAACCACCGTAATATGAGGTGTCATTATATTGACATAATGTCGCTTTAAGGACACTTCGTTGTCAAATCTAGTGGCGGATGAATCAATTGCGTGTTATCTGACCAGTAATAATTACCCGTGGCGACACTGGCTTGGCGGCACCGTTACTTCAGAGCCATGAGAGTTGAGTCATAATTGCTCTAATTGGGTGAACTCTGACCTCCAAGTTCATGAGTCGGAGAAATACTGTGTCATTTGTGGCATTTTATGTTGACCATAATGACTACATACTTTATTTTGTTTTGACAATTTTAGTTTTTTTTAAAGGTATGGGTAACTTGTAAGGATGTATGGATATGAGAAGATCGTGTATGATGACTAAGGATTTTTTTCCCCAGACATTTTTAATATTCTTACCATTGCTTCCTTAAGAATGTATTGAATTTAAATAATATATCGATATATATTCCTGTAAAGATGGAACAGGCAAAAAGGCTCTGTTTCCATGTGCTATAAATGCTCTTATTCACACACCCGAAAGGCTCTGTTCCCATGTGCTATAAATGCTCTTATTCACACACCCAAAAGGCTCTGTTTCCATGTGCTATAAATGCTCCTATTCACACATCCACACGTGGACATTGAGCATGTCAGGCTCTTCCGTCTTTTGGATGTCATCCCTCTGCATGAAATAATACTTACTCAAAATAGTATGTGATTGCTATATAAATCGATTATTTTTTTTATTCATTTTTTATAATTTGGTTAGGGAGTACAAAATAAGAAATAGAAGATTTTTTGTTTGTCATTCCATAAAGTATTTACCAAATAGGGATGCCATTGCATTTCATGCCAAACAATAGTACTGTTTGTTAGTAGTATACTTCAATTTTTGTGTGTGTGTTGAATTTAAATTATCTTAGGCTGGATTTTTTTATGTTACGATTTTCAGGCTAATGTGACAAGGATTAAGCAGTTTAGTATCCATCCCACTTTCTATGTCTTCAGTCTAGAGTTTTCCTCCTATATTCTGGCCATTATTTAGTAGGGGTGCCACGATTCGCTTATCTCGCGGTATGATACGTATACCGATACCAGGCTCACGATACGATACGTATCGCGATTAAATTTTAACGAACTTTGGACAGATTTTCAGAAATCATGTTATATGGTCATTTCTTAAATTATCCACTTACAAATAATTGAGTCATGAAGAGAAAATGTGAAAACAATACGTTTTGTTAATAAAACACTTAAAATAATTGTGGAAAATGCTGAAATTGAACTTTAAACTCAATAAGAGCGGAAATAACCTGTTGAAATCAGGAATATTATGAAAACAAATTGATCTGAAAATATATTTTTTAATCGATTCACATTAAAAGTAAGAATCCACATTAAAAGTAAGAATCGATTCACAAAGACAGAATCGCGTATCACGATATAAGATGTAAAATAGCGATGCATCGGTGAATCGTGACACCCTTATTATTTATTAGACAAATGTATTCTACCTGGTGCAATGACTTCCAGTAATCTGTCGGAACAATTAGATGTAACCCGTCTCATTCTCTCCCTATCCTACTGCCATCTGTATACAACTGTGTTTACAATGCATTACACAACTGACAAAAGTTGTCTAGAAAGTAGCTTGAAAAGTTTGTTTTCAGATGCGCATGCATAAAAAAAGTTCATGCGACGTCTGCTTTGTTGAATTTCGGAGAAATGGAACTAAATGAGTGGAAGTTTCAAACATTGGTAGTATGGTGGTCTGAGATGATTCTCAGGGGAAATTATCTCCCATTAGCTGCATGTCAAGGACGTATCTGCCACGCGTTGATTGCATTATGGTGACAGGTGCAGATACACCATAAAAAAATAGCGCAGCACAAACTGAATCAGACTATCAACCATTGGACAGACTCTCAAAACACGAGTGAAAAATATTTCACTCTTCGGCCATTTTTTTAAAGGTAAATCTGATTTTTCTGGTGTCTCGGTAACCGACTTGCGCGGTATAATGAATTTTAAGTTTTCTGGGACGACCCCCAGGGTCTCGGGTGGTCACATGTTTGACGTTTCTTCCTCGAATTGGCGTTCAGGGGTGGTTTAAACCACTGATGAAAGATAAATGATGTAATGGCTAATTTAGTTTACAGATCTTTCCGTCCTCCTGTTACATATCGTGTAACTAGAAGGTTTTTTTCCACGTGTCCAGTAAAGATTCCTATCACAATTTAAGGCTTATTTTTTTTATACATGTTTTTGAACGATTTAGTAGATTTTTAAAACGCGATAGAGACAGTTGGCAAAGCAAGTGCCCATGAATTTCTATACCTTTGTTTTAAAAACATGTTTGATGTTCAAGAACAAACCAATGAATTATTATTCCAACAACTTTAAAGAAAATCTAATAAACTTTGCGTTGTGCTATTTAAAGTCCGTTTTATGGTGTCCAGATATATCACCGACGCTAATCCGTGGAACCCTATTATCAAGCCTTGTAGGTGGGTGGTAGTGCAGTAGTAGAACAGTTGGACTTCGTAGCCAAGGGCCAGGTATAAATCCTGTCCCAGGAGGTCATCCTTGTTCATGAAAGTTACTTTCTGATGCAATATTGATAGGAGGAGGTCATCCTTGTTCATGAAAGTTACTTTCTGATGCAATATTGATAGGAGGAGGTCATCCTTGTTCATGAAAGT